>JAXIVJ010002409.1:45000-110433 GCA_036785665.1 Chirona hameri
AGCTCGTCACTGGTGACACACACGCCGCCCGTCTGACGCCGCTCTGAGGAGGGACACACGGGGTCAGAGGCGGGGCAGGACAGCTCGTCACTGGTGACACACACGCCGCCCGCCTGACGCCGCTCTGAGGAGGGACACACGGGGTCAGAGGCGGGGCAGGACAGCTCGTCACTGGTGACACACACGCCGCCCGCCTGACGCCGCTCTGAGGAGGGACACACGGGGTCAGAGGCGGGGCAGGACAGCTCGTCACTGGTGACACACACGCCGCCCGCCTGACGCCGCTCTGAGGAGGGACACACGGGGTCAGAGGCGGGGCAGGACAGCTCGTCACTGGTGACACACACGCCGCCCGCCTGACGCCGCTCTGAGGAGGGACACACGGGGTCAGAGGCGGGGCAGGACAGCTCGTCACTGGTGACACACACGCCGCCCGCCTGACGCCGCTCTGAGGAGGGACACACGGGGTCAGAGGCGGGGCAGGACAGCTCGTCACTGGTGACACACACGCCGCCCGCCTGACGCCGCTCTGAGGAGGGACACACGGGGTCAGAGGCGGGGCAGGACAGCTCGTCACTGGTGACACACACGCCGCCCGCCTGACGCCGCTCTGAGGAGGGACACACGGGGTCAGAGGCGGGGCAGGACAGCTCGTCACTGGTGACACACACGCCGCCCGCCTGACGCCGCTCTGAGGAGGGACACACGGGGTCAGAGGCGGGGCAGGTGGACAGCTCGTCACTGGTGACACACACGCCGCCCGCCTGACGCCGCTCTGAGGAGGGACACACGGAGTCAGAGGCGGGGCAGGACAGCTCGTCACTGGTGACACACACGCCGCCCGCCTGACGCCGCTCTGAGGAGGGAGACACGGGGTCAGAGGCGGGGCAGGTGGACAGCTCGTCACTGGTGACACACACGCCGCCCGCCTGACGCCGCTCTGAGGAGGGACACACGGGGTCAGAGGCGGGGCAGGACAGCTCGTCACTGGTGACACACACGCCGCCCGCCTGACGCCGCTCTGAGGAGGGAGACACGGGGTCAGAGGCGGGGCAGGTGGACAGCTCGTCACTGGTGACACACACGCCGCCCGCCTGACGCCGCTCTGAGGAGGGACACACGGGGTCAGAGGCGGGGCAGGACAGCTCGTCACTGGTGACACACACGCCGCCCGCCTGACGCCGCTCTGAGGAGGGACACACGGGGTCAGAGGCGGGGCAGGACAGCTCGTCACTGGTGACACACACGCCGCCCGCCTGACGCCGCTCT
Source organism: Chirona hameri (assembly GCA_036785665.1). Lineage (NCBI taxonomy): Eukaryota > Metazoa > Arthropoda > Thecostraca > Balanomorpha > Balanidae > Chirona > Chirona hameri. The sequence goes on from JAXIVJ010002409.1 coordinate 46,270, forward strand.
GAGGAGGGAGACACGGGGTCAGAGGCGGGGCAGGACAGCTCGTCACTGGTGACACACACGCCGCCCGCCTGACGCCGCTCTGAGGAGGGACACACGGGGTCAGAGGCGGGGCAGGACAGCTCGTCACTGGTGACACACACGCCGCCCGCCTGACGCCGCTCTGAGGAGGGACACACGGGGTCAGAGGCGGGGCAGGACAGCTCGTCACTGGTGACACACACGCCGCCCGCCTGACGCCGCTCTGAGGAGGGACACACGGGGTCAGAGGCGGGGCAGGTGGACAGCTCGTCACTGGTGACACACACGCCGCCCGTCTGACGCCGCTCTGAGGAGGGACACACGGGGTCAGAGGCGGGGCAGGACAGCTCGTCACTGGTGACACACACGCCGCCCGCCTGACGCCGCTCTGAGGAGGGACACACGGGGTCAGAGGCGGGGCAGGACAGCTCGTCACTGGTGACACACACGCCGCCCGCCTGACGCCGCTCTGAGGAGGGGCACACGGGGTCAGAGGCGGGGCAGGACAGCTCGTCACTGGTGACACACACGCCGCCCGCCTGACGCCGCTCTGAGGAGGGAGACACGGGGTCAGAGGCGGGGCAGGACAGCTCGTCACTGGTGACACACACGCCGCCCGCCTGACGCCGCTCTGAGGAGGGACACACGGGGTCAGAGGCGGGGCAGGACAGCTCGTCACTGGTGACACACACGCCGCCCGCCTGACGCCGCTCTGAGGAGGGACACACGGGGTCAGAGGCGGGGCAGGACAGCTCGTCACTGGTGACACACACGCCGCCCGCCTGACGCCGCTCTGAGGAGGGACACACGGGGTCAGAGGCGGGGCAGGACAGCTCGTCACTGGTGACACACACGCCGCCCGCCTGACGCCGCTCTGAGGAGGGACACACGGGGTCAGAGGCGGGGCAGGTGGACAGCTCGTCACTGGTGACACACACGCCGCCCGCCTGACGCCGCTCTGAGGAGGGACACACGGGGTCAGAGGACTAACCGGGCCAGGCGAGGACCGCGAGTGGCCAAGGCGGACCGGGTGATGTTCGTCTCATATCGTAATATCGTACAAATCGTAATCGTACAAATACAAAAAATATATTCATATTTTCCATTTGTCTTCAAGCTGTACTAAAATTGACGGAACAGGATTAACATGTTTGTATTGTCAGCGTTAGAAGCCGTTCTAGACCATGCCGGCTGCCGGGGGAAGACCATGCCGGCTGCCGTGGGGTTATGGCCCGCGTCACAACGGCCACCAGTCCATGGGTGGAAAGTGATCACGAATAGCCTGGGGCTAATTCTAAGGTCCATCTAAGTCGCAGAGTACAGCTGCAGCAATGCCAGTGTGTGCAGTATATTCCGAACCTGTGGGTTAACCTGCAGCTATACGCCATTTGCATTAGTCTGCCAGTCGGAACAAGACACTCAGAACCTGTGTTGAGAACTTTTACAGAAAGTTGTCCATCGAGATACCTCCATGGGCTCCGGCGATCACTTTAGGCACTTCCCGCGCTTTGGAAACCATTTGGTCTCGCTTCGAGACAAAATAAGCAATTTTGTCTCGTTTCGAGACTAAAGAAGCTTTTACCGTCATTGGTCTCAGAGACCATCCAGGGAGACAAAAAGATCATAAGTCAGAATCAAACGCACGACCTTGAATTACTTCTGGAATGGAATGCTCAGCTGACCCATGGCTGGCCTAGCTTAACCCTCGCCCTACGGGGGGGGGGGGGGCATGACAGGTCCCCCTGATGTTTTTCTTGAATAACTTTTTACACATGCAGTGCATCTTGCTGAAATTTTCGGTAGCTGAGTTTACAACAATTATACGTAAGCTGTAACAATTTAATTGAAATTAGTTAAGTAGTTTGGGAGATTATCATGTTTCGATGACGTCATGTTGGTAAAAAAGATGAGAAATATTGGAAAAATCGTAGAAAACAGAGTTTGAAAGAAAATTGCAAACGCAATTCACCAAAGATACAAAATAGCATTCTCTTTCAAATGGCAATCTCGCATTTGTAAAATTTTGTGTTTTTGACCCCTAAAATTGATTTTTTTTTTAAAATCCCACAAAATATTTTTTTCAAAGATATTAGAAAAACGGAATATATGTGAGATAACTGAGTATGGACAATACCCATACCAAATTTCAAAGCAATATCTTCATTTTTGACTGAGTGATGCCTCCCTAAGTGTAAGAAACTGATGACGTCATTTTAAAAATAACTTTTTTTGACTTTTTTTGACAAGATACGAACAAATAATTACCTTTTCCGTATTTCTGAGCCAAAACTGGTCTAGGAACATGCCTTTTTATTTACATTTATCAATTTCGAATTTTGAGGATTTCTGAAGAGCAAAATCGCTGTTCTGGACGTGGTAAATCCGAGGTCATTCACTTGACCTGGAAGGTCACCCGTTGACCTGAAACCTAAAAAATCGCATACTGTTAGATTCCTCTCATGATAGGCTACATGCTGGTTCTTACCGCATTGCTCTAAATTGCTTGGTTTGCTTGGTTGGAAACAGGGGGGCCTGGCAGAAAACAGAGTTTGAAAGAAAATTGCAAACGCAATTCACCAAAGATACAAAATAGCATTCTCTTTCAAATGGCAATCTCGCATTTGTAAAATTTCGCCTACGGGAGCTTTTTTCACCTTCGCCCCGTAGGGCGAAGGTGAAAAAAGCTCCCGTAGGGCGAGGGGTAAACCCTGTAGATGGCGCTAAATGTTTCTGCAAGTGTGAGAGGTGACGCTTGAGTCGGGTTACCAAAGGTCATGCCGTTCGAAGACTGCCCTCTCGGCCCTCTCCTCTTCCAGATTTTTGCCAACGACCTGTCCCTGTTTGCCCCTGACGCGCACGTGGCTGATGTACGTACGTACGCTGATGATACCCAGGTTCTCGTTTCCGGCAAAAAAAGATTCCCTCCTTTGCCACCATTCTCATTGCCACCATGACACTTTTTGCACACCACTTTGAACTCTTTGGATATCTGGTTCCACTTCCACGGTTTGAAGGTTAACACCGGCAAAACCGAGCTAATCGTCTTCGGCTCTCGCCCAAATTGTCGGGGACTAACCCCGATTTCCATTCGGTTTCGCGAGGACACGATCCGTGAAAGTCCCACGGTGGGGAACCTGGGCGTTCAGTTTGACAGGCACCTCACCTGGGACTGCCACGTGTCTGCCCTCGTCAAAAAATGTAACAGTATCAGTATCTTATCGGGCTGTCACACGTGCGTCATCAGATTCCCCGCGACCTCTCACCCATCCTTGTCAACGCCCTGGTCATCTCACGTTCGTTTAAACTGCCTGGCCGTTTTTGGCGACGGTTCGGAGAGGAACATGCAACGCCTAGAGAAGGTCCTGAACTTCGGACTGCGTGTGATCTCCGATTACCTATTGACTAAATGTCCCTTTACTTAACATCCGTTTACTTTTTGCCATTCGACTTTTCGTCCGGCACCCTGATGATTCCAGGGTAAAAAGTCGAAAGATAAAAAGTAAACGGACGGAAAGTCAAGGGACGAAAAGTCAAGGGGTAGAAAGTCGACATCGCTAAAAGTCGAAAGATAAAAAGTCGAAAAGGTAAAAAGTCAACATGGCAAAAAGTCAACACGCTAAAAGTAGAATAGTAAAAAGTCGTATAGATAAAAGTCGAAAGATAAAAAGTCGAAAAGGTAAAAAGTCAACATGGCAAAATGTCAACACGCTAAAAGTCGAATAGTCAAAAGTCGTATGGATAAAAGTCGAAAGATAAAAAGTCGAAAAGGTAAAAAGTCAACATGGCAAAAAGTCAACACGCTAAAAGTCGAATAGTAAAAAGTCGTATAGATAAAAGTCGAAAGATAAAAAGTCGGAAGATAAAAAGTCGAAAGGTAAAAAGCCGAAAAGGAAAAAGTAAACATGGCAAAAAGTCAACACGCCAAAAGTCAAATCGTAAAAAGTCCCATAGCTAAAAGTCAATGGGAAGAGTCGACGTGGCAAAAAGTCAACGCGCAAAAAGTCAAATCGTAACAAGTTGAATCGATAGAATGGCTCGGCGGGCGAACCCAGTCAATCAGGGGTGGCTCCAGCAGAGAACTAACAGTGTCCCACGGTGTAGTGCAGGGCTCCATACTGGGACCCGTGCTGTTTCTGCTGTTCACGAACGATATGCCACAACATGTACCGCATGGTAAAACTGTGATGTACGCGGATGACGCCCAGTTCCTCGACTCTGACATCCCACGAAACCTTTCGGACCTAAAGGAGCGCGTTGAAAACAATATGACTATAGCACTAAACTGGTTTACTCAGAACAGGTTAAAGATTAACCCTTCAAAGACGGAAATGATGATCCTCAAATCACGACGTTTAAACATTGAACCGAACTTTTCTATTATTTTTGGAAACTCCGAAATCACCCCTGCTCAATCAGTGAAGGTTCTGGGTGTCACCGTGGACGCAGCGCTGGCCTGGGACAAACATATTTCGACCATCATGCGACGATGCTACTGTGTGCTGATCGGACTAGCCAGAATACGACGCCGTATGCCGCGCCAAACTAGGCAGCTGCTCGTAGAGGCGCTGGTTTTCCCCCATATAAGGTACTGCATGTCGGTTTGGGGAGGCTGTACGGTCACGCAACAGAAGCGTCTGTTGCGTGACCGTACAGCCGTACGGTCAGATAAAAAAAACCGTACAGATAAAAAGTCGAAAGGTAAAAAGCCGAAAAGGAAAAAGTAAACATGGCAAAAAGTCAACACGCCAAAAGTCAAATCGTAAAAAGTCCCATAGCTAAAAGTCAATGGGAAGAGTCGACGTGGCAAAAAGTCAACGCGCAAAAAGTCAAATCGTAACAAGTTGAATCGATAGAATGGCTCGGCGGGCGAACCCAGTCAATCAGGGGTGGCTCCAGCAGAGAACTAACAGTGTCCCACGGTGTAGTGCAGGGCTCCATACTGGGACCCGTGCTGTTTCTGCTGTTCACGAACGATATGCCACAACATGTACCGCATGGTAAAACTGTGATGTACGCGGATGACGCCCAGTTCCTCGACTCTGACATCCCACGAAACCTTTCGGACCTAAAGGAGCGCGTTGAAAACAATATGACTATAGCACTAAACTGGTTTACTCAGAACAGGTTAAAGATTAACCCTTCAAAGACGGAAATGATGATCCTCAAATCACGACGTTTAAACATTGAACCGAACTTTTCTATTATTTTTGGAAACTCCGAAATCACCCCTGCTCAATCAGTGAAGGTTCTGGGTGTCACCGTGGACGCAGCGCTGGCCTGGGACAAACATATTTCGACCATCATGCGACGATGCTACTGTGTGCTGATCGGACTAGCCAGAATACGACGCCGTATGCCGCGCCAAACTAGGCAGCTGCTCGTAGAGGCGCTGGTTTTCCCCCATATAAGGTACTGCATGTCGGTTTGGGGAGGCTGTACGGTCACGCAACAGAAGCGTCTGCAGAAGTGCATGAATTTCGGTGTCCGTATTGTGATGGACTTGGGTCGCCGCGATCGAGTGACTGCGTCACTCAGGAAACTCAGATGGCTCAAAGTGGAGGAGCTGATATGTGAACGTGACCTCCATATCATGTTCAAACTGCTGCACAGCAGCTATGCTCCCGACCTAATTCGCCGGCATATCACACACCGCGCTGATGTCTCCAGTCGTAGCACTAGAGCATCCAGTGATGGACAACTGCAGATTCCACGTGTGCGGACTGAGTTTGCGCGGCGTTCCTTCCTGAGTCGCGCGACTCGAGCGTGGAATGAACTGCCCATACGCGTCAGATGCTCACCGAGCTTCTCAGTGTTTAAAAAAAGGCTGAATGATGTTAGATGTTAGCTCAGTTGTACCAATGTACCAGTACCTGCTGCGTCGTCTTTTATTTAGCGTATGGCTTTATATTCAGTGTATTGTTTTAGCATGTATGTCGTTCGCCTCTTATATGTGACTGACGTGGAATACTGAAAACCCATGCAGTATGGATGTTTCCGAAATACATGATTATGATTATGATTATTATAGAAGTAAATCGCAAAAAGTCGAATGAGTACAAATTCAACGTGGCAAAAAGTCAACACGCCAAAAGTCAAAAAATAAAATTCAAGTAAATATAAGTCACTAGCATAGCATAAAAGTCGCATGAGTAAAATGTTAATTTTACTTATTTTTTTAATGACTTTTTACCCCTTTTTGCTATATGAGTTATTACGAAAATTAATCAGGGTGGGAGGGGGGGGGGGAGGACCCCCCCCCCCCAGTCAATGGCGGGTTAATAGTCGGATAGTCCAAAGAAAAGAATTGAATGCACGGGAAGTCAAGAGACGAAAATTGAATGGGCCAAATTAACTGATTATCGTCATTGACTTTTTGCCATTTCGACTTTTTACCTTTTTACTCTTCATCTTTCGACTTTTATCGCCGTCGACTTTTTGCTATTTGACTTTTTACGTTTTTTTTCCCATCTCGACTTTTTACGTTTTTTTACTTTTCATCTTTCGGCTTTTAGCGACGTTGACTTGTTACCATTTCTACTTTTCATCTTTTGACTTTTAGCGACGTTGACTTTTTACCATTTCGACTTTTGACTTTTTGCCATTCCGACTTTTCGTCTTTTGACTTTTAGGGACGTCGACTTTTTACCCCTTGACTTTCCGTCCGTTTACTTTTTATCTTTTTACTTTTTACCCTTTTGCCTTTCCGTCTGTTGACTTTTTACCCTGTTGAGTTTTGTCATTTGACTTTTTATCCGTTTGACTTTTGGCCCGTCGACTTTTTTCCATGTCGACTTTTTGACAGTTGACTTTTTACCCTGTTGACTTTTCGTCAATGGACTTTTTATCCGTTTGACTTTTTCCCCGTTGACTTTTTTCCACGTCGACTTTTTACCCGCCGACTTTTAGGACTTTTTACTTTTTACTTTTTACTAAATGTCCCTTTACTTAACATCCGTTTACTTTTTGCCATTCGACTTTTCGTCCGGCACCCGTGATCTCCGGCCGCCGTAAATTCGACCACATATCGGACGTGCGGGGTGCACTGGGTTGGCCCACCGTCCGGCAACTGTATTAACAGCATTCGCTGAATCTACTTCACAAAATTCGCATTACCGAGGAACCCCTGGCCCTCTCCTCTCAGCTCCAGGTTAACTCTACTCACCGTTCTCGGTCTACACGTCAGGACGCTGATCTGGCGCTCCCGCGCGCGAGGACAGAGGCCGGGAAGCGGCGCCTCCTTTTTAGCGTTGTACAGCAGTACAAGTTACACCAGGCTGCCGCCAGAGGTCCGTCTTCTGCCACTGAGAGCTTTTAAACGTGCGGTACATGACCTTTTAGTAGTATGATGTGAGTTAGGTTGTCTTTTCGAATGTGTATATCTCAGCGAGTGACAGACTTATGTATGCTTGTGTGTGCGATATGCTTGTTGTGTATGCTATGTGTTGTGTGTGCGTATACGTGTGCATGTGTGTTTGTGAGTGTGGGGACTTGTCTGATTGATTTGCTCTGATTACGAGCGCGCTCGCTCGTCCTTCCGTGGTGTATGGGAAACATCTGATTATGAGCGGTCCGACCCGACCCGTGGCGACGCTTTTGAGAAGCTCATATCTCTGCAACCGCACGTCCGATTGACAAGCGGACTTCTTTGCTGAGCAGCCCCATCTAACCTACCCTGTTTGAGACCAGTCCCGACGCATGTGGGTGACTACCACTGCGTGTGGCGCGTGCCGCGTAAGGGGTGTTAAAAAGTATGTTCTCGCAATAACTCCGCAACGGCTGGGCAGATTATGAGAAAATTTCGTGTGTGGTTAGGGACCTCTCATCCGCCATTTTCCCCACAAGTCAGGGTGGGTGCCTCCGCACGTGCGCACGTGTACACCCCTATTCCGTATCTCAGGAACGGCTGAGCCGTTTGTGTTCAAATTTGGTGTGTGGTTAGAGACCTCTCAGCCGCCGCCTTTCCACAAGTCAGAAGTGGGGTGGCGTTGCACGTGCGCACGTGCACACCAGGGGCGGATCCAGGATTTTCTAAGGCATGGGGCTTCAGGCCTGAGGGCGGCATATTTCCTCGTTGACGGGGGCGGCATGGTGCCTTCCGAGGGCGGCATAATGCCTTCCGAGGGCGGCGATGTACCTTCCGAGGGCGGCATAATGCGTTGTGAGGGCGGCAAGATGTCTTCTGAGGGTGCCAGGGTGCCTTCCAAGAGTGCTACGATGCTGTTGGTAGACCCAAGGGCGCCCTGGCGGCCTCCCGAAAACGCTACGGCGCCTTCGGCGCCGGCAAATCCTATACAAAAATGGCGCCGTTTTCTAAGGCAGGGGCTTCAGTCCCTACGGCCCCCCCTGGATCCGCCACTGGTGCACACCCCTATTCTATATCTCTGGGACGGCTGAGCCGATTGTGTTCAAATTTGGTGTGTGGTTACGACCTCTCAGCCCCCACTTCCCCACAAGTCAAGGGTGGGTGCCTCTGCACGTGCGCACGTGCGCACCCTTTTTTGTATCTCAGAAACTACTTGTCCGATCGAGTTGAAATTCCCCATACATTTTTCTTCTTCTCAAAAGTAGGGTACTGAAAGTTTCATCGCAATCGGTTGGAAATCACGCGAGTTATTCTAGAAAAACCGAGGGGGTGGCATCCACCCTCCCCCTACCCGGGCGAGGGTTAAACACTCAAGCGTATCCAAATACTGAATCGTTACGCGTTACGCTCAATCAGAATCTCACACCAATCCACCCTTCCCGTTAGCTCACCTCTTCTATTGGCGTGCACAGTTGCGGTCCCTGCAGCGGCGAGCAGCAGCGCCAGACGAAACCACCGGGTCGACATCCTACACCCTGCGCGTCTGTCTCCTGCCACTGCTCGGACGTCCTGCTCCGACCGCGTCTCTCGCGCGACTGAGCCGGCGCCCGGCCGGCCCTCCTGTTCTCAGGTCACGCTGTCAGGGTCGGCATGGCCGCATGTGTTGCCAGCCGTTGATCGGACCGTACCCGGCAGCCAGGCTGATCCTGACGCTGTAATACCGGACCTGTCTGCTGGTCTGAACGATTCCGCCGGATTATACGATATACAGTGACGAGTGTCTCATTAGGCCATCTCCTGCGCAGCAGCAGGACGGCAGCGGTGCGGGGCCGGGACTCCCCGGTCCTCTCCCGCTGGTATGCCCTGTTGCCAAGCTTGCAGATAAACTGCTGGTCCGCCCGCCATCACAATGCGTGACGCGACTAGTGCACACCCTTGATCGAGTCATAGCTGCGAGCAACGCTTCTTAAGACGACCGGGTACTGCTATTTTTGCGCGATTAATCATACTCATAGCGGGACGCAAGCGTCAGGTCATGGCTTCAGCTGCTATGACAACAATGCTCCTGTCATTGGAAGCCCACGTGATAAACCGTTGCGAATTGCGATATAATCGACCTAAAACAAACACGTAGTTTCCGCCCGTCGAGTGATGTCACACAGGAGTTGATGAACATATCGCAAGAATCATCAGTCGGTTCTACCTTGATGGTTATATGGTTATGGTCCTTGGACTGCAAACTCCTGAATCAGGGGCAGATCCAGAGAGGGGGGGGGGGGGGGGGCACAGGGGCATGCCCCCGGTCCTGAAACTATGATTGCCCCCCCCCAAACAGTCAAACTAGTTGTAAAAAGTTATAAAAGTTGTAAAATTCCCTTTGCAGCAGTCAACATCCAGCTATACACAGTGCAAAGCTTGAAAATTTCGTGCCACAAAATACGAAATTGCTTATATAAATTTGGAAAATGGGAAAATGAATTCATTAAGTGTCTGGCAGAGGCTCTCCTTGGCGTTACCTAATTGCTAGTCCCAGGGCCCACTCCATTCATAAAATATTAACTTTCAAGCGAGCTACATGTTTAGCCAGTCTGCCGAGTTCCGAAAAAGGCGACGCGAACGCAAAGACGCGGACATCGGCACCCGGAAGGTGCTCCAGCGGTGCCCAACTTGCTGGCCCGAAGAGCTAATAGTGGGACCAGGCCAGGACCATCTCCCCAAGCCATCTCGCCCCAGGCTCCTGCAGATCCGCAGGGACCATTTATGCGCGGAAAATTCGTTCTGCCTTTTGCTGTTTTCAAACCATTTGCAAGCTGTTACCAGTTGTTTGTTACAGTTCGGTACATATGTATACAGTTATTATTATCATATGTACTATTGAGCGCTGACTGCCACCGGTCATCGTGATTTACTATCCGAAGAATATGTATATTAAAACTACCTTAATTTCAATATTTGTAATCATACCGAGATGTGCAACCAGGAATAAGGGTTACCTGAGTCTGGTTCCAATTAAGGGCGTATCCAATGTGGACCCTGGACACCCACGTACCCACTTGAGCTGAGGGGCCCATTTTATTTTTGTCTAAGGGGCCTAAGCAGTATTAGGGTCCTTGGCTGGCCATACGTACCCTCGGTCGATCTTAGGGACGATCGGTCGGCCCGTGGTGTATGTATGTGTGTGTGTGGGTGGGGGGGGGGGGGGGATCAGTCGGCCTGAGGGGCCCTCAGTCGGCCTGAGGGGCCCTGAGTCGGCCTGAATGGCCCTCAGTCGGCCTGAGGGGGCCCTCAGTCGGCCTCAGGGGGCCCTCAGTTGGCCTAAGGGGGAGGGGGTCAGCCTCAGGGGCCCTGAGTCGACCTGAGTGGGCCCTGAGTCGGCCTGAGGGACCCTCAATTGGCCCGAGGTAGCCCTCAGTCAGCCTGAGGGGACCCTCAGTCAGCCTGAGGGGACCCTCAGTCAGCCTGAGGGGACCCTCAGTCAGTCTGAGGGGACCCTCAGTCAGTCTGAGGGGACCCTCAGTCAGTCTGAGGGGACCCTCAGTCAGCCTGAGGGGACCCTCAGTCAGCCTGAGGGACCCTCAGTCAGCCTGAGGGGACCCTCAGTCAGTCTGAGGGGCACTCAGTCGGTCTCTGAGGCCCTTATGTCGTCCTAAGACACCTTTCGGATGGCCTAAGAACTAAGGAGGCGCTTGGTCGGCCTAAGATGGCCCTCGGCCGGCTTGAAAGGGCCCTCAGTCGGCACGAGGGTGCCCTCGGTCTGCCTGAAGGGCCCACAGTCAACCAGAGATGGACCTTGGCCGGCCCGAGATGAACCTTGGGACAGTCCGAATGGCCCTCGGTCGTCCTGAGGGAGCCTTCGGTCGGCTTGAGGGGCCCTTAACCGGCTGAAGGGCCCTCGGTCGGCCCGAGGGGCCTTCGATTTGAGCCTTTGATCGGTCTGAGGGGCCCTTGGTCGGTCAGAGCGCCCTTTGGTCGTCTCAAGGGCCTTCGATCGACCTGATGGAGCCTTTGGTGAGCCTGAGTGGACCTCAGTCGGCCTGAGGGTGCCCTCGGTCGGTCTGCAAGGCCCTCAGTCAGTCTAAGGTGCCCTGAACCGGCCTGAAAAGACGCTCTGTCAGCGTGAGGAACCCTCGTTCAAACTGTGGCGTCCTCGGTTGGCCTTAGATCGCCCTTGGCCGGTCCGTATGGGATCTCTGCTAGGCCCTTCAAGACCGATCTTCCGAGGCCTCGGTGGGCCCAACAGACCCACAGAGGTCTCTTTTAAGCCAGATTATAACCGTTTTAGGATGTCTTTCCCTTCCTTCAAATCACAACTTAAAAACATGTTGGATCTGAGATGAACTTTTTATTTTAATTATTTACCCCCGCGTTCAGCAACGCATTTTTATGATTTACCCCTCAGCTCAACAACATTTTTGTCGCTGGGGTGGTTGTAAAAGGCCCCTCAGTCCTGGAAAAGGGCCCTGGCGCTCCGGGGGCCCATACAACTGGCCGCGGGTACTACCTTGGCGAAATCCTGGATACGCCTATGGTTCCAATATTACAATTTCGTTTTCCACGACCTAAAAGTAAAATTTTCGCGCCGCTTCGCGGCGTCACATCGGTGGCCATCGTCATAACGAGACTATCGCCATCGTCTTCGGTTCGTTGTAACGGTGAATTGAATGAATAGCATGTTTAGCTTCTTATTCTCTACAAGAGCACCGCCTATGTTTCTGGGTTTTATCAGGCAAACCCGTAGAAATTTCGCGCCGCTTCGTGGCGATAAATAACAAGTACCTACTGTAACATGAAAGTCCACATTAATAATGCTGCAAAGGTTTAAATACACGCATAAAAAGGGGGGCATTTTTTTCGTCATTTCAGCTGACCCCCCCCACACTAAAAAATTATCAGCGACGCCCCTGGGTACACCTGACAATTGACATAGTTGTGCTCAGTGTAAGCGTCGGGACAAAACAAAACTGCAAGGTGACATCTTTCCTTTTCATCCTTTTTCTTTTCGATATCCAAAAAGGTCGAAAAGCTAAAAAAAGAGAAATAATTAGAAATCGTGTGGTTGCAAAATAAAGTGGCCCAAATCCGGGAACAAATTCGAAATTGGGGGTAGGTAAGGTCCGTTAAAAACAGTGTCCTCCCCCCAAACGGCCGGCTGGATCCGTCCTTGGCCTGAATCATCCCAAGTGGCCCTGAGACTGGGCTCTTTGCAACTCAAATCAGCAGCCCCTGCCGACAAGGCCAAGTTCGATGAGCGAGACAGATATAATGACATTTACGGCTTCCCCTTCCGCTACCGATCACCACCTCTCAAGGTCAAATATACACAATTACAGATAATAAAATACTGCATGGTTTACATCTGAATGTGAAAGCGAAAATCAGGCCATATGCATTTATTCAATGTTATAACCGAGCATCCTAAAAAGGGTGAACCACTGAACATTGGACGGACACACGCCACTTTGTATTGGCACTGCGCCATGCCAGAGATCGCGAAAAAGGTTCAAACAGGCTGCTAACGCGGTCTCCATAAAGGAAGCGTGTTTGCTCTGTGCGACATGGAGCACTTGAATAATGCACACTGGCAACACCGTCAATACACACGGATAAGCGCCCGACGTTTGACAGGACCGGCTCCGGGGCCGGGAGGACCGGCTCCGGGGCTGGGAGGACCGGCTCCGGGGCTGGGAGGACCGGCTCCGGGGCTGGGAGGACCGGCTCCGGGGCTGGGAGGACCGGCTCCGGGGCCGGGAGGCGCGCTGACTTACAAATGGAATGCCAATACTCGGAATCACGGGGCTTCAGCTTCACTGCACCCATGCTGAGCCTAGCCGGGTAAGTCCCACAGAGTTCCGTGGCGAGAGCTGACGCCGCAACATAACAAACATTCTCAAGCATGCGTCATCTGAGGGGCTTTCGCAAATCCCGCACTGACGGAAGATCGCAGACGAGCACCAGAAGTCCACACAGACGGCCTGAGATGTTGCTTGGTTTGCAGAGCGAGAGGCGAAAGTTGCTGAGACTTTCTTTTAGCACCCGCCAAGAGTCATCAACACCACGGGTCACCCCGCACCTTCTCCACACCACGATGAATGTTCATCTGACTTCAGTTTTCATCCTCTGTAGTCGAGTGAAGCTGGAAGGAAAAAAAAGTCCATCAGATGTGATAATCTGACTATGTATCCTGTCGATCGCACGACGACTAGGTTACATAAGAAGGAACAATCGGGGGCACTGAGCACCGGCCGGGGAAAACGACACACACACGACGAGCCTGCGGTACTCGATCTGAGACACGGCTACTGTTACAGCCGCGCTCGAGCCGACTCGTTTGCATGCCTCCCTCCGACTCGGTTGCAAGCTTCGCTCTGACTCGCTAGTTCGGACTCACTTCGACTCGGAGAGAAGCTTCTTTCCGATTCGCTTGCAAGCCTCGCTCAAACTCGATAGTTCAGACTCGCTTCGACTCGCTCGCAAGCTTCGTTCAAACACGAATGTAAGCCTGGCTCCGTCTGGATTGCACACCGGCGCGCTGCAGATGTGGGTTTTGCGAGGTGGCGGCAGCGCGGCAGCCGAGACGTGTGCGTCGCTGTGCGATGAATACAACATATGACCCTGGCACGGCGGCCGGCAACGGCTCACGGCAGTTCTACGGAGCCATAACACTGCCCTGTGATGAGGTTTGCTTTGTGGACCAAGCACCGTATCCTTTTGGGACCAAGGTGCTAATTGGAACTCTCACCCTGTTCCGAGGGGTATGGGGAGCCGGGCAGACTTTTTCAGAGGCCCGCCGAGGGATTGAATCCCGGTCCCCGGCACAGAAGGAAGTATCTTACCACTGCGCCAAGTTGCTTTCCCTGTGATGAGGGGCTTGTACTGACGCGCCGCTCATGAACAACGGGCTCCGTCTAGTTCAATTAATTAATTGTTACCGCGTCTTTGCAAGACAAAGGACAGCATGACTCTATGCTTAGTGTTATGCAGGGGTTCCGGTCCGCCACTTTTACAATGGCGAAAGTGGCAATAGGGCTGTTAAGTGTGACGTCAGGGTTCCAACAGCTGACTGCGCTAATGCTTTAGAGATAGATGATTCAATTTGAACCTCAATTCTGGTACACTTATTGTTTTCCGACGCCAAAAAAACAATGTGGTGGAGTAAAACTAGATGCATATTTTCATTTTGTTCCATTTTTGGCTGCATTGATGTTAGGGAATTATAAGGAAAAGCGGAAAGCTTCGGTGAGCTACTAAATAAAATCAGCGTTTTATATGCCAGTTTTATATGCTAGTCTAGTCAGTGACGTCACAAAATGAAACAAAAGAATGAAACGCAAGAATGCGCGTTTTATATGCACGAATTATCTAGTCACAAAATGAAACAATGAATGTTAAAATGTAGTAATAGTAACTGACGCGGAGTTTGCACGTAGTGATCTAGTGTGTGTGTGTGTGTGTGTGCGTGTGCGTGTGCGTGTGCGTGTGCGTGTGCGTGTGCGTGTGCGTGTGCGTGTGCGTGTGCGTGTGCGTGTGCGTGTGCGTGTGCGGGCGTGGGCGTGGGCGTGGGCGTGGGCGTGGGCGTGGGTTGGGCGTGGGCGTGGGCGTGGGCGTGGGCGTGGGCGTGGGCGTGAGCGTGGGCGTGGGCGTGGGCGTGGGCGTGGGCGGTGGGCGTGGGCGTGGGGCGCTGGGCGTGGGCGTGGGCGTGGGCGTCGTGGGGCGTGGCGCGTGGGGCGTGGGTGGGCGTGGGCTGTGGGCTGTGGGGTGGCGTGGGCGTGGGCGGGCGTGGGCGTGGGCGTGCGTGGGCGTGGGCGTGGGCGTGGGCGTGGGCCGTGGCGTGGGGCGTGGGCGTGGGCGTGGGCGTGGGCGTGGGTGTGGGCGTGGGGCGTGGGCGTGGGCGTGGGCGTGGGCGTGGGCGTGGGCGTGGGCGTGGGCGTGTGGGCGTGGGCGTGGCGTGTGGCGTGTGGGGCGTGTGTGTGTGTGTGTGTGGTGTGTGTGTTGTGGTGTGTGTGTGTGTGTGTGTGTGTGTTGTGTGTGTGTGTGTGTGTGTGTGTGTGTGTGTGTGTGTGTTGTGTGTGTGTGTGTGTGTGTGTGTGTGTGTGTGTGTGTGTGTGTGTGTGTGTGTGTGTGTGTGTGTGTGTGTGTGTGTGTGTGTGTGTGTGTGTGTGTGTGTGTGTGTGTGTGTGTGTGTGTGTGTGTGTGTGTGTGTGTGTGTGTGTGTGTGTGTGTGTGTGTGTGTGTGTGTGTGTGTGTGTGTGTGTGTGTGTGTGTGTGTGTGTGTGTGTGTGTGTGTGTGTGTGTGTGTGTGTGTGTGTGTGTGTGTGTGTGTGTGTGTGTGTGTGTGTGTGTGTGTGTGTGTGTGTGTGTGTGTGTGTGTGTGTGTGTGTGTGTGTGTGTGTGTGTGTGTGTGTGTGTGTGTGTGTGTGTGTGTGTGTGTGTGTGTGTGTGTGTGTGTGTGTGTGTGTGTGTGTGTGTGTGTGTGTGTGTGTGTGTGTGTGTGTGTGTGTGTGTGTGTGTGTGTGTGTGTGTGTGTGTGTGTGTGTGTGTGTGTGTGTGTGTGTGTGTGTATGTGAGTGACTTGTACATGACTTGCATGTGAGTGTGATTCTTGAGAATCAGGGGGAGGTGTGGCGAGCGTGTCGGTGCGCTCGTTAGCGCACGCGTCGGGGGTCATTGCGTTTATGGAGCCATACACGCAATGACGTCAGAGCAGCCCTGCTCTCACGTATGGCAGTGATGGCAGTACGGCTCCCGTGCTGGGTCGGGGGCCTGGGCCGAGTGGGTCACATCTGGCTGCCAGCCGCCGCCTGTCAATGCGATGACAGCCCCGTCAATGCGGACGACGGGCAGTCTGGCTGGGGCGGCGACACTGCGTGGACGTGGGCGTTTGTCCGAATACATCGGTTAAGTTTTCTGTTGAGTGTTACATTGCTACATAAAACGCAGGCACTCGTGTTACACAAAAAAACACAAAAAAACACAAAAAAACACAAAAACAATTAACACGAGTATGAATGGAATATAATTTAACCCTCGCCCTACGGCAGCTTTTTTTCACCTTCGCCCTACGGGGGGGGGGGGGGGGCTGACAGGCCCCCTGTTAACTTACAAACCAAGCAATGCGGTAAGAACCAGCATGTTACCTGTCATGAGAGGAATCTAGTATGCGATTTTTAGGTTTCAGGTCAACGGGTGACCTTCCAGGTCAAGTGAATGACCTCGGATTTACCACGTCCAGAACAGCGATTTTGCTCTTCAGAAAACCTCAAAATTAGAAATTGATAAATGTAAATAAAAAGGCATGTTTCTAGACCAGTTTTGGCTCAGAAATACAGAAAAGGTAATTATTTGTTCGTATCTTGTCAAAAAAGTATAACAAAAATCTTTAAGAAAAATAACATCATCAGTTTCTTACACTTAGGGAGCCATCACTCAGTCAAAAATGAAGATATTACTTTGGAATTTGGTATGGGTATTGCCCATACTCAGTTCTCTCACATATATTCCGGTTTTTCTAATATCTTTGAAAATTTTGATTTTGTGGGTATTTAAAAAAAAAAATAGGGGTCAAAAGCCCAAAATTTTGCAAATCCGAGATTGCCATGTTAAAGAGAATGCCATTTTGTATCTTTGGTGAATTGCGTTTCTAATTTCCTTAAAAACTCTGTTCTATACCATTTTTCAAATATTTATCGTTTTTCCACCAACATGACGTTATCATAACATGATTATCTCCCCAACTACTTAACCAATTTGAATTAAATTGTTACAGCATACGTATAATTGTTGTAAACTCAGCTACCGAAAATTTCAGCAAGATGCGCCGCATGCGTAAAAAGTTATTCAAGAAAAACCTCAGGGGAGGGGGGGGGGCGTCAGCCCCCCCCCCCGTAGGGCGAGGGTTAATAGTCTAGATGTTAATGTCAGCTATTTAGTAGATACAATGCATTATCGTTAAATAAATGAAATAAAATGCAAATTTCGATAGAGGTTTAGCTAATCCAGTGAATTTCGTACGCAAACTGACAGCAGGTACTCCACAATCGTTGCACCTGATGAAGCTTCTATCTTTTCAACATTAGCGCAGTCAGCTGTTGGAACCATGACGTCATCACTTAACAGCCCTATAGGCCAGCGGATCCACTGATTGGCTTAGGACCGCGTGACGTCAAGAGTTGGCGCTGCCGGCCGAAAGTCAGTGCGTTCAGCGCTAAAAGCCCTTTTTCGGGAAGTAATATCTGGAATGCTATTCGGCCGATTTGCACGCAACTACTCTCAAAAGAAAGAAAGGTCAATTTTCTCGAGAAACCCTCCAACCATTTTTCACCTAACCTAGCCGATGTCCTACGGCGGAGGGGTGAAGTTTTCGCTGCACATGACAACGTTGACCACCGCAATTGTATCCCCATGCGGTTTCTCCGCGCGGAGGCGCCTCACACACGATAGCGCAATCGATAAGACACTGGACTGGAGATCCGTTTGAAACATACAGGAACAATACAATCCGATACACGCGTTTCGACACTACGTCTTCGTCAGTATCGGTTTCCTAAAATAACACAAAGATTACATCTTGTAATCTTTGTGTTATTTTAGAAAACCGATATTGACGAAGACTTAGCGTCGAAACGCGTTTATCGGATTGTATTGTTCCTGCATGTTTCAAACCTGTCTCAACCGCAAATCTGGAGATCCGTGTTCGAATCTCTCGCGGGAGGAAAACTTTCCGCTGCGAGTGCATGAGCATTGGGCTATGCCGTTTATTGCTGCGCTTCCAATTGTTAAATGTCATTTAGTACCGCAATGTGAAGCACTATTCATCGCACATTTAACTATTTCAATGCAAAATACACCGGAGAATAGGAACGGTATTGGTGGAATAGGCGCATGGGAGGGGGCCCGGTGCCTCATCTGCAGAGAGACGGCCGACACACCATACCACGTCCTGATCGAGTGCCCAGCGTTGATGGGCACCAGACTGAGAACGATCGGAATTCGGGACGATCCAATCCAACCGGAATTAGAGGAGGCGGAATTAGAGGTGCGAAGTAGCCGAGTTGTGGCGGCCCTGGGGACCGACGCCAGGTCCCTCCAGAGCCGACAGGCTACAACCGACTGAAGCGGTCTGGACTTCTGGAGGGACACAACAGCAACAGCTTGATGTCGCCGGCGTCGACCTGCTGGATGTCGCTGCCGGATATGAGCCCGCGCAGGATATGGCTGTGTCTGCTACGGTTGGTCTTTGTATTCCCGCGGCTGTGCCAGTGTAGTTTTCGTTGTCGAGTCGCATATTGTGTGGCGTTTGCCGCGGCTCCAGTACCTACCGCTGGTTTGGAGCCGGTAACGGCTCCAAACCTTTTTCCATTATTTCGTTTCATTTCGTTCTGCCTACGCGGCAGGTTCATGATTCCCAATGGCAACATATAAAGTGCTAAACCCTGTATCATTGTTTATACCGCTGAAATGATCGGCGCACGCAAATGCTGTTGGTTACGGTATATTATGTGGATCATTGCTAGAATTGAGGCAGATGTCGGGTCGGCGAAGTCTGCGAAGGATGCGGGTGTTGGCGCCAATTACCACGCGTTCTGGATTGTTTCGAAAGACTATCTGTGTTACTGGATACTAGATTAGTCATCATATTGGTAAGCAAGTGTGTGTGTTTCCCTTAAACGCACAGTCGAACGATAATATTGACTGTGCGACCGCCCTCAATCGGCCAAAGATAGACCGTAAAGGCATTGTGGCGGAGGCCGTCTCGTGATTAGGGGAATCTATGACGTCACCGCCCGGTAGTTATACATTCAATCCAGAGATGGCGCTACTGTCGGGTATTGCTACTTTCGGCCGCCGGACCCTTCTACCTTCCTATATATAGCCTTGGTTTTATGTTAAATAAGCTTTAGGATTAATAAGCGATGACTAACGCTGGATGCCAATGTGACAGTTGAACGGGTAGGCGAAAGCCTGCAATGTGCTGTTGTGAAATACTGTGTTGCAAAATAATAAATGCACCAACTGACTAAATTGTAATTGAAAATGAATATGCAGGAATAACAAGTGTGAGCCATTTATCATTTTACATTATGAGCTAGTCAAAGTGACCGTCAGGTTGACGGTTGGTGAATGCGGCCACGTTATCGTTGGGCGCTATGTGCGCCACCGATCGCGTACTCCCGCACGCCAAGAACCCCGCCCGCCCGGCCGTTAAACAGGAGGGCGGTCCCACTGATATTGCCGGGGTCCACCTCGACCAGCGGCAGCAATCAGAGGGGTCGGCCGGGAGGTCCGTACGGCGGCCCGCCGTTAAACAGAGGGCGGCCCCACTGATATTGCCGGGGTCCACCTCCACCAGCGGCAGCAATCAGAGGGGTCGGCCGGGAGGCGGGCCAGGCGGCGGCATAGGCCAGGCGGCGGCATAGGCATGGCGGGCCAAGCGCCATAACGCCAACACCCAGACAACGGCCCTGTCGCCGCCCGTCGGCATTTTCTCTACCGCCAAGGGGGGGGGGGGAGAAGGTAACCTCCATACTAGCGAGGCAGATATGAGAGCCAGCGATCGCGCTCCGCCAAGGGGTCCACACACCCCCCCCCCCCTCCGTACGAACGAATGTGTATGTCGGCCGCGGGGCTAAGTTCAGCAGCAAGGGTCAACAGTTCTCCCAGAGTGGTACACAAACACAGAAGGACAGCCCGTCCAGTAGCGTCCCGCCCGTCCTGTTCTCGCCCACATCTGTTTTCGTGTTTTTGCATGATGTCCCGGTTGCAAGTTTACAACCATGCTACGGAATTTGCACCACCCGCCGGTTTCGAGCACTGATTGGTCCATACGCTCTGTGGGTGACGTCACAGCCGCGGCGCTTGCAATCTGGGCGCTGATTGGTCAGTACGCTGATCTAGCCGTTAGTCGGAACCGCACGTTACGAGACTCCCTTGGAAGCATGAGCGAGTCTACGCACCAGCGCTCGTTGCCTTGGTTACGCGCACGCAAACTACAGTGCCAAGGCCGTTTAAAGTGCATTGTTTACGTTCTTATGGTTGTGCTTATGATTTCAGATTTTTCATTTCTTGCGAGTTTGTCTTTACGGACGCCAGATGGAAAACAAGTGTTCATTTCACCCAGATTCGAATCCGTCGGTTTTGTTAATATCGACGTGACGGAGGGCAACGGAGAAGATGCAAGCCTCAGAACTAAAACGCAAAAAAACCTGAGTTCAGCAGGTGGCTGTAAGTGTACTGCGAGCTCACGACAAGTACACTTAATAGTTTCAAATGCCTGTTAAGTGGTGAGGGGCATCGGAATGAATTCGGCCAGGTGCTGGTGTGTCACTACAACGGAAGACACCTTGGGAAACGAAAGACCCACAACTGAATACAGAGGCCCGTTTTACAACCATGCATAGCTCTACCGTTGACATAATGTTTATCATTGATAATAGCAACACTTTCCATAAGGATGCAGGTATGGCTTGGTAAAATCAAAATAAGTTAGTCGGTCGGCAGTCGCCTATACCACCGCTTCGGTGACCAATGAGCGTATGCCACAAAACCCTCCCATGAACCGTGCACACCTCGTGCCGACGCAGCTGACTGCGCGTTTGAAACCCTCCCACGAGCCGTGCGCACCTCGCACAGACGGAGCTGACGTCACATGACGTCACCACCGGCGGGCGGTGCCAATTCCGTAGCATGGTTGTAAACTTGCGTCCCGGTTCACCTCCCCAGCTTTAACACCTAACCACCCGGCCAAACTTAAGTCAAAACTGAAACCAGCCTTAGCCATATCATGCAACCTTGACCTTGCCGTGACCCATGTTGGACCTGGCGGGTGGCTGCTCGTGCGGTGCGGCGCTCCACTCACCACGTCGGCCAGGTCGAACCAGTCCTGGAGCCGCGCTGCCGGGTCGTTAGCGGACGCTTTGCGGTTCCAGTTCCAGCTGGTGAACTGGGAGAAGGTCTCGGTGGCCACGTACCGCGTGCCGTCGGCCTGCGGCTCGAGCCGCACCACCACACCCTCGTAGCCGGCCGACAGCGTGACGGTGCTGCCGTCCAGCGGCCGGCCGCGGAACTGACCCTCCAGAACTGGCAGACAGGCAGGAGGGAAGGACAGATTAGAGGCGGTGGCAGGAGAGTTGTCCTTTCTCAGGGGAGGAAGGACAGATTAGAGGCGGTGGCAGGAGAGTTGTCCTTTCTCAGGGGAGGAAGGACAGATTAGAGGCGGTGGCAGGGAGTGAGTACCGCTCTACTCTGTGGGTTACACGTCACAACTGGGGTCAGAATGGCTGCAAACCAAGTAGCCTTGTTGTCTTGTCATCCATGGCACGTGCCCGTCGTTCCTATTCACGTTATAAACGTATCGAGTATGCCCCCGAACCAAACCTTTTCATAATATTACCGTTACCAGATTAGAGCATGTACTCACACCACCATTAGCCTCACAACACATCACACGGACATCACCCCAGTCTCCCCTGCCCCGGTTCCCCAGTGCGGGGTGCCGGGTACCCCTGCCCCGGTCCCTCAGTGCGGGGTGCCTCTCCGTCCTGCCCCGGTCCCTCAGTGCGGGGTGCCTCTCCGTCCTGCCCCGGTCCCTCAGCGCGGGGTTCCTCTCCGTCCTTCCCCGGTCCCTCAGTGCGGGGTGCCTCTCCGTCCTGCTCCGGTCCCTCAGTGCGGGGTGCCTCTCCGTCCTGCCCCGGTCCCTCAGTGCGGGGTGCCTCTCCGTCCTGCCCCGGTCCCTCAGTGCGGGGTGCCTCTCCGTCCTGCCCCGGTCCCTCAGCGCGGGGTTCCTCTCCGTCCTTCCCCGGTCCCTCAGTGCGGGGTGCCTCTCCGTCCTGCTCCGGTCCCTCAGTGCGGGGTGCCTCTCCGTCCTGCCCCGGTCCCTCAGCGCGGCGTACCCCTGCCCCTCAGCGCGGGGTTCCTCTCCGTCCTTCCCCGGTCCCTCAGTGCGGGGTGCCTCTCCGTCCTGCCCCGGTCCCTCAGCGCGGGGTTCCTCTCCGTCCTGCTCCCTCAGTGCGGGGTGCCTCTCTGTCCTACCCCGGTCCCTCAGTGCGGGGTGCCTCTCCGTCCTTCCCCGGTCCCTCGGTGCGGGGTGCCTCTCCGTCCTTCCCCGGTCCCTCAGCGCGGGGTTCCTCTCCGTCCTGCTCCGGTCCCTCAGTGCGGGGTTCCTCTCTGTCCTTCCCCGGTCCCTCAGTGCGGGGTGCCTCTCCGTCCTGCTCCGGTCCCTCAGCGCGGGGTTCCTCTCCGTCCTTCTCCGGTCCCTCAGTGCGAGGTGCCTCTCCGTCCTGCCCCGGTCCCTCAGCGCGGGTTGCCGGGTACCCCTGCCCCGGTCCCTCAGCGCGGGGTTCCTCTCCGTCCTTCCCCGGTCCCTCAGTGCGGGGTGCCTCTCCGTCCTTCCCCGGCCCCTCAGTGCGGGTTACCTCTCCATCCTTCCCCGGTCCCTCAGTGCGGGGTGCCTCTCCGTCCTGCCCCGGTCCCTCAGTGCGGGGTTCCTCTCCGTCCTGCCCCGGTCCCTCAGTGCGGGGTGCCTCTCCGTCCCGCCCCGGTCCCTCAGCGCGGCGTACCCCTGCCCCTCAGCGCGGGGTTCCTCTCCGTCCTTCCCCGGTCCCTCAGTGCGGGGTGCCTCTCCGTCCTGCCCCGGTCCCTCAGCGCGGCGTACCCCTACCCCTCAGTGCGGGGTGCCTCTCCGTCCTACCCCGGTCCCTCAGTGCAGGGTACCTCTCCGTCCTGCTCCGGTCCCTCAGTGCGGGGTACCTCTCCGTCCTGCCCCGGTCCCTCAGCGCGGCGTACCCCTGCCCCTCAGCGCGGGGTTCCTCTCCGTCCTTCCCCGGTCCCTCAGTGCGGGGTGCCTCTCCGTCCTGCCCCGGTCCCTCAGTGCGGGGTGCCTCTCCGTCCTGCCCCGGTCCCTCAGTGCAGAGTGCCTCTCCGTCCTGCCCCAGTCCCTCAGTGCGGGGTGCCTCTCCGTCCTTCCCCGGTCCCTCAGTGCGGGGTGCCTCTCCTTCCTGCCCCGGTCCCTCAGTGCGGGGTGCCTCTCCGTCCTGCCCCGGTCCCTCAGCGCGGCGTACCCCTACCCCGGTCCCTCAGTGCGGGGTGCCTCTCCGTCCTGCCCCGGTCCCTCAGTGCGGGGTGCCTCTCCGTCCTGCCCCAGTCCCTCAGTGCGGGGTGCCTCTCCGTCCTGCCCCGGTCCCTCAGTGCGGGGTGCCTCTCCGTCCTGTCCCGGTCCCTCAGTGCGGGGTGCCTCTCCGTCCTAACCCGGTCCCTCAGCGCGGCGTACCCCTGCCCCGGTCCCTCAGCGCGGGGTTCCTCTCCTTCCTTCCCCGGCCCCTCAGTGCGGGGTGCTTCTCCGTCCTGCCCCGGTCCCTCAGCGCGGCGTACCCCTGCCCCGGTCCCTCAGTGCGGGGTGCCTCTCTGTCCTGCCCCGGTCCCTCAGTGCGGGTTACCTCTCCGTCCTTCCCCGGTCCCTCAGTGCGGGGTGCCTCTCCGTCCTGCCCCGGTCCTTCAGTGCGGGGTGCCGGGTACCCCTACCCCGGTCCCTCAGCGCGGGGTTCCTCTCCGTCCTGCCCCGGTCCCTCAGCGCGGGGTGTCTCTCCGTCCTGCCCCGGTCCCTCAGTGCGGCGTACCCATACCCCGGTCCCTCAGTGCGGGGTGCCTCTCCGTCCTGCCCCGGTCTCTCAGTGCGGGGTGCCTCTCCGTCCTGCCCCGGTCCCTCAGTGCGGAGTGCCTCTCCGTCCTGCCCCGGTCCCTCAGCGCGGGGTGCCTCTCCGTCCTGCCCCGGTCCCTCAGTGCGGCGTACCCCTACCCCGGTCCCTCAGTGCGGGGTGCCTCACCGTCCTGCCCCGGTCCCTCAGTGCGGCGTACCCCTACCCCGGTCCCTCAGTGCGGAGTGCCTCTCCGTCCTGCCCCGGTCCCTCAGCGCGGGGTGCCTCTCCGTCCTGCCCCGGTCCCTCAGTGCGGGGTGCCTCTCCGTCCTGACCCGGTCCCTCAGTGCGGGGTGCCTCTCCGTCCTGCCCCGGTCCCTCAGTGCGGCGTACCCCTACCCCGATCCCTCAGTGCGGGGTGCCTCTCCGTCCTGCCCCGGTCCCTCAGCGCGGGGTGCCTCTCCGTCCTGCTCCGGTCCCTCAGTGCGGGGTGCCTCTCCGTCCTGCCCCGGTCCCTCAGCGCGGGGTTCCTCTCCGTCCTTCCCCGGTCCCTCAGTGCGGGGTGCCTCTCCGTCCTGCCCCGGTCCCTCAGCGCGGGGTGCCTCTCCGTCCTGCTCCGGTCCCTCAGTGCGGGGTGCCTCTCCGTCCTGCCCCGGTCCCTCAGTGCGGGGTGCCTCTCCGTCCTGCCCCGGTCCCTCAGTGCGGGGTGCCGGGTACCCCTACCCCGGTCCCTCAGCGCGGGGTTCCTCTCCGTCCTTCCCCGGTCCCTCAGTGCGGGGTGCCTCTCCGTCCTGCCCCGGTCCCTCAGCGCGGGGTGCCTCTCCGTCCTGCTCCGGTCCCTCAGTGCGGGGTGCCTCTCCGTCCTTCCCCGGTCCCTCAGTGCGGGGTGCCTCTCCGCCCTGCCCCGGTCCCTCAGCGCGGCGTACCCCTGCCCCGGTCCCTCAGCGCGGGGTTCCTCTCCGTCCTTCCCCGGTCCCTCAGTGCGGGGTGCCTCTCTGTCCTGCTCCGGTCCCTCAGCGCGGCGTACCCCTGCCCCGGTCCCTCAGCGCGGGGTTCCTCTCCGTCCTTCCCCGGTCCCTCAGCGCGGGGTGCCTCTCCGTCCTGCCCCGGTCCCTCAGTGCGGGGTGCCTCTCCGTCCTCCCCGGTCCCTCAGTGCGGGGTGCCTCTCCGTCCTGCACCGGTCCCTCAGCGCGGGGTACCCCTACCCCGGTTCCCCAGGGCGGGGTGCCGGGTACCCCTGCTCCGATCCCTCAGCGCGGCGTACCCCTACCCCGGTCCCTCAGTGCGGGGTGCCTCTCCGTCCTGCCCCGGTCCCTCAGCGCGGGTTACCTCTCCGTCCTGCCCCGGTCCCTCAGTGCGGGGTGCCTCTCCGTCCTGCCCCGGTCCCTCAGTGCGGGTTACCTCTCCGTCCTGCCCCGGACTCTCAGTGCGGGGTGCCTCTCCGTCCTGCCCCGGTCCCTCAGCGCGGGGCACCTCTCCGTCCTGCCCCGGTCCCTCAGTGCGGGGTGCCTCTCCGTCCTGCCCCGGTCCCTCAGTGCGGGGTGCCTCTCCGTCCTGCCCCGGTCCCTCAGTGCGGGGTGCCTCTCCGTCCTGCCCCGGTCCCTCAGTACGGAGTGCCTCTCCGTCCTGCCCCGGTCCCTCAGAGCGGGGTGCCCCTCCGTCCTGCCCCGGTCCCTCAGAGCGGGGTGCCCCTCCGTCCTGCCCCGGTCCCTCAGTGCGGGATGCCCCTCCGTCCTGCCCCGGTCCCTCAGTGCGGGTTACCTCTCCGTCCTGACTCGGTCCCTCAGTGCGGGGTGCCTCTCCGTCCCGCCCCGGTCCCTCAGTGCGGGTTACCTCTCCGTCCTGCCCCGGTCCTTCAGCGAGGGGTACCAGGTGCCCCGGGCTGTATCACACACCTCCGGGCGCCGTCTGGCAGACCAGCGGCGTGAAGAACTGCTCGACCTGCGCCGGGCCGCGGTGCTCGATCCGGCAGGGCAGGTGCTGCAGCCGCGCCGCCCCCGCCTCAGGGGCAGCCTCCTTCTTCGTCCTCGCCGCCGCCGGGATTACCACAGAAGACATGGCGCTGGAATCACACGGCTCGGCTATATCAGGGATGAAGCAGGCAGAGTGACGTGCATACCTGTCACGGGTCATGATTGGTATCGCCACGTGTGATTTATCCCTCGGGGCTTTTAACCCTCGCCCTACGGGAGCTTTTTTCACCTTCGCCCTACGGAGTGCCTTTTAACAGCACTAACATGTCTATATTTAAAATCATTTTATAGATACATCATAGTACATCATAGTACCTGACAGGCCCCCCTGTTAACTTCCAAACCAAGCAACTTAGAGCAATGCGGCAAGAACCAGCATGTTGCCTGTCATGAGAGGAATCTAACAGTATGCGATTTTTAGGTTTCAGGTCAACGGATGACCTTCCAGGTCAAGTGAATGACCTCGGATTTACTACGTCCAGAACAGCGATTTTGCTCTTCAGAAAACCTCAAAATTAGAAATTGATAAATGTAAATAAAAAGGCATGTTCCTAGACCAGTTTTGGTTCAGAGATACAGAAAAGGTAATTGTTTGTTCGTATCTTGTCAAAAAAAGTTATTTTTACAAATGACGTCATCAGTTTCTTACATTTAGGGAGCCATCACTCAGTCAGAAATGAAGATATTGCTTTGGAATTTGGTATGAGTATTGCCCATACTCAGTTCTCTCACATATATTCCGGGTTTTCTAAAATCTTTGAAAATTTTGATTTTGTGGGGATTTTTCCAGAAAATCAGCGTTTATTTTTTTATTTTAGGAGTCAAAAACCCAAAATTTTGACAATCTGAGATTGCCATTTTGAAGAAAATGACATTTTGTATCTTTGGTGAATTGCGTTTGTAATTTGCTTTAAAACTCTATTTTGTACGATTTTTCAAATATTTATATTTTTTATACCAACATGACGTCATCGAAACGTCATTATTTCCAAAATTTCTCAACCAATTTCAAATAAATTTGTACAGCCTACGTATAATTGCTGTAAACTCAGCTACCGAAAATTTCAGCAAGATGCACTACATGTGTACAAAGTTATTCAATAAAAACATCAGGGGGGGGGGGGGCTTGTCAGGCGCCCTACCCCAGGCGATCTCCCAGTAGGGCGAGGGTTAAGCGTGCAGTGTCCCAACTTTTAGTTGTGTGAAGCGAGGAAAATGAGTGTGCGACTGCGTGTGTGTGTGTGCGTGTGTTTTATTTTATATAGCCCGTGCGCACTTTTATATTCATCCGATCTTATTGTGTTGTATACCGAGTGCCTTTTAACAGCACTAACATGTCTATATTTCAAATCATTTTATAGATACATCATAGTAGATGATAAAATAGTACTTAGTACTTTTAACATGTCTCTCTTCTTAACCCTGACCCGACACTCGGAATAGCCATTTTAAAATGGAGTGTTTTAATTGTTTAATACAATACAATGATATTACAACACCGACCGAGGCAAAATGGACTCTCAGACACTACATTTTATCGTTCCTATGGAAAGTAAACAGAATCGCTCGCTGAGAGCGTGCAGCTACAGAGCGGCACATATTTGAATCACTCACCCAAATATGATAATACAAAGTAAACAATACGACCCGAGCTTGACCCAAGGTACACACACATTTTACCTAGTTACGTAACAATAAATCGTCTCTCACCATTCGGCAATCCCAGTAGCCGTCTGACTGGTGACACAAGTTATGTGTATGGGCTAGTTGGCACCACATAAAAACCAAACTGTCTGCTGATGCCAGTCCAGATCCCCCAGTCAATCAAACACCCCACTGGGTGGAACTACACACCCAACTGTCTGCTGATGCCAGTCCAGATCCCCCAGTCAATCAAACACCCCACTGGGTGGAACTACACACCAAACTGTCTGCTGATGCCAGTCCAGATCTCCCAGTCAAGCAAACACCTCACTGGGTGGAACTAGACACCAAACTGTCTGCTGATGCCAGTCCAGATCCCCCAGTCAATCAAACACCCCACTGGGTGGAACTACAAACCAAACTTTCTGCTGATGCCAGTCCAGATCCCCCAGTCAAGCAAACACCCCACTGGGTGGAACTACACACCAAACTGTCTGCTGATGCCAGTCCAGATCCCCCAGTCAATCAAACACCCCACTGGGTGGAACTACAAACCAAACTGTCTGCTGATGCCAGTCCAGATCACCCAGTCAAGCAAACACCCCACTGGGTGGAACTACACACCAAACTATCTGCTGATGCCAGTCCAGATCCCCCAGTCAAGTAAACACCCCACTGGGTGGAACTAGACACCAAACTGTCTGCTGATGCCAGTCCAGATCCCCCAGTCAATCAAACACCCCACTGGGTGGAACTAGACACCAAACTGTCTGCTGATGCCAGTCCAGATCCCCCAGTCAAGCAAACCACGGAGTGGAACTACAAACCAAACTGTCTGCTGATGCCAGTCCAGATCTCCCAGTCAAGCAAACACCCCACTGGGTGGAACTACAAACCAAACTGTCTGCTGATGCCAGTCCAGATCCCCAGTCAATCAAACACCCCACTGGGTGGAACTACACACCAAACTGTCTGCTGATGCCAGTCCAGATCTCCCAGTCAATCAAACACCCCACTGGGTGGAACTACACACCAAACTGTCTGCTGATGCCAGTCCAGATCCCCCAGTCAAGCAAACACCCCACTGGGTGGAACTACACACCAAACTGTCTGCTGATGCCAGTCCAGATCTCCCAGTCAAGCAAACACCCCACTGGGTGGAACCACACACCAAACTGTCTGCTGATGCCAGTCCAGATCCCCCAGTCAAGTAAACACCCCACTGGGTGGAACTACACACCAAACTGTCTGATGATGCCAGTCCAGATCCCCAGTCAAGCAAACCACGGAGTGGAACTACACACCAAACTGTCAGTGTCGCACCACACAGTGCGCGTGAAAATGAAAAGGAGTGCATTCTGTGGATAAATGTATCTTGGTATGTCTGGCTTTAAACGACGTTTGGAATTGGCATCATCTGTCAGAACATGCTTTAATGCTTTGTGAAGTTGTTTCATTTGATAGCATATTCCGACTCTGCACCGCAAGAAACAATGCAATAAGAGCGTGGTGGAAATTGTCACACTAATGTATTTTGGAACAAAAATACGTTTCTGCAAACCTTAAGTACAATCACGTCATTGGCCGAATTATGACAGAGTTTTTAAGATGACACCTCATGTGATGCGATTTTCCACTCAACATTTCCCTTTTTAACACCAATAATATAAATAGAACAAGACAACACACATGATATTCCAGTGCAATGAACTGTGAAGCAAGCATGCAACACACTGCCTTAACAAATGTAGCAAGGTCACACCGTTAGGGAACAACTTAGCAACAGAACATGGAGATGTGCGGTGGGTTAGTATTGAATGAGAAGTGCAAGCGCCAAAGTGCCAGAGTTCCTGCCATTCGTCATTTAACCACAGGCGGGAAGACAAACTGTCCAGTCAATAGTTCTTAAAAGGCATGCACTTGCGCAAGACAGCAATGCACACACACAATAGGTAAAAACAATTAAAACAGCACGCTCCTCCTGACTAGACTCTAGGATGATAAACTCACGATAAAACATCATTCACTATCTTCTTCAGTTCAGCACAGGTGATGCCATGCCAGCTCTCGGGCCTGCCGACAAGCCGTCTTCCATGCTGTCCGTCGCTTCTCTGGCTCCTGGTCGCTTCTCTGGCTCCTGGTCGCTTCGCTGGCTCCTGGTCGCTTCGCTGGCTCCTGGTCGCTTCGCTGGCTCCTGGTCGCTTCGCTGGCTCCTGGTCGCTTCGCTGGCTCCTGGTCGCTTCGCTGGCTCCTGGTCGCTTCGCTGGCTCCTGGTCGCTTCGCTGGCTCCTGGTCGCTTCGCTGGCTCCTGGTCGCTTCGCTGGCTCCTGGTCGCTTCTCTGGCTCCTGGGCGCTTCTCTGACTCCTGGTCGCTTCTCTGGCTCCTGGTCGTTTCTCTGGCTCCTGGTCGCTTCTCTGGCTCCTGGTCGCTTCTCTGGCTCCTGGTCGCTTCTCTGGCTCCTGGTCGCTTCTCTGGCTCCTGGTCGTTTCTCTGGCTCCTGGTCGCTTCTCTGGCTCCTGGTCGCTTCTCTGGCTCCTGGTTGCTACCCGCTCCTGGTCACTTCTCTGGCTCCTGGTCACTACCCGCTCCTGGTCACCTCTCTGGCTTCTGGCCACTTATCTGGCTCCTGGTCACTTCTCTGGCTCCTAATCACTTATCTGGCTCCTAGTCACTACACACTCCTAGTCACTTCTCTGGCTCCTGTCGATCGTCCATTCCTCATCAGTCCTCCTCCCGCAGTCGGTCGTCGCGTCGGATCGTCTGTCGCGTGTCCTCCAGAATCGCTTCGTCCCACGGGCCGTAAATGTTGTCCTTGTGTCGCTGGCCGCGCACGTAAAGCAGCGGCAGCAGCGGGCAGGCCAGCAGGTAGCCGGTGGCCAGGACCGCCGCCGCGGCGCCGCTCAGCCGCGTCAGCAGCAGCAGCGCGGCGCCCGCCTGCGCCGCCGCCGCCACCAGCAGCGCCACACGGCCGCAGCGGCGGCGCACGTGGGCGCGCAGCGGCGGCAGCAGCGCCAGCAGCTGGGTGGCCAGTGTGAGGAAGGCGAACACGTGCCGCGTGCCGGGCAGCCGCGAGGCCAGACAGAGCGCGCCGAACAGGCCGGCGTTCAGCGAGATGGCCGCCGAGACGCAGGCGGCGCGCGGCCCGTACTCGTGCGTGGCCAGGTGGAGCGCCATGGCGGCCGCCGACAGCGCGTACACAGAGTCCGTGCTCACAGAGTCGGTCAGGGTGGCGAGCAGCGGCGACAGGCCGTACCCGAACACCACAAACACGGCGGCCAGGCGCAGGTCGGCCGCCAGCCGCTGCCGCCACCCGCCCCCGCCCACAGCGCCCGTCAGCAGCCAGAGGTAGCCCAGCGCGGTGGTGGCGGCGATGACAGCCAGCAGCGGCTCTGGCTGCAGCGCGCCCGAGTCCAGGTGGGCGAAAACGAGCGCCACGAGCGTGACACTGGCCAGCTGGTGAAGCAGCGGCGCAGCGCCGAGCACCGCCTGCCGCCGGCTACACAGCGCCACGTGTACGTTCTTACGGAGGTCTTCCAGGAACGCGCCGCCCACATAGTTGTCCGGGTACGGCTGGCGTTCATACAAGATCTTGCGCCATAGATGTGGGGAGCCGCGCGGCGGCTCCGCAGACATGGCAGCCTCTGTCGGAGGATAGGACCCTCCTTAGTCTTCTGTACTGTTGCTAAATGCAGGTGAAATAAGCTGGTGTTTAATTGGTTTTAGTTATGATGTTGGTATACCAATGCAGTGTATTGTGTAATGCACACAACCTGGTGCTCAGTGGCTGATGCATACAGAAGCTATATAGATTACAGCTATTAAGAGGTAATAAGAGTGAAGGGGGATCACAACCACAACATCACAAAGGACCAAACTTGACACCAAAACCATATAAAATCGTAGAATATTCAAGCAATTATTCACACTATTCAGGGCACTAATACTGTATTGTTAAATTCACGGTTTACATTTACACGCAGAATAACTATCAAATGTAAGGGAACTTTGCACAAATGTGACAGTTGTGAAAGATATGTTGAGTTATTAAGATTACAGCTAAGCTCCAATAAGGTGTAACTCCATCTTCCTTGACTATTGGAGGCTTGAGTGACATACTAAGATCTACCCATAAAACTCAGTGTTGGCATATGGGGGGCCATGGTGTCATGGGTTGAGCTCTTGTGTGGTGACCAAAAGGTCCTGAGTTAGTTCATGGGATTAGTAGGGCAGGCATCCCACTTGGGTGTGTCTAGGCTGCAGTAGTGGGATGGTCAGTGCTGCCAGGTTGATGACATCACCTAGGGAAGTATTGTTCAATATTGATCATGCATTTGTATTATTGATTACTTATCAACTGGACATGAGTCACCTATATAATTAA
Organism: Chirona hameri; assembly: GCA_036785665.1. Taxonomy (NCBI): domain Eukaryota; kingdom Metazoa; phylum Arthropoda; class Thecostraca; order Balanomorpha; family Balanidae; genus Chirona; species Chirona hameri. The sequence continues at coordinate 78,215 of JAXIVJ010002409.1, forward strand.
GCACATACACACCACACAATACTCCAATAGCCACAACACACATGTCTGCACATCATTCCTAATGCCTCCATGAATAAAGGGGGGGGGGGGGTGGGATGTAAGGCTTCAATAAGTATTATCTAGTGTTGGTAGATTACCTAACTCAACATAGATCACACACAGTTTTTAGTATTTTGTTTCACTCAATGTCAGTTCCAGACCAAAAGGAACTGTGGAATGTGGCAGTGACTGCAAAAATATATAATGCCATCCAATGCTAATCCCGCCCTCAGTCATTGGGGACGTTAAACTTTCGCCTCTCAATTTTGCAGGACTGGAATTGTGTGATCAGATGGTGGGGTCAGGACTTGCACAACACATTTAGCTTAGCATGGGTCCTGATCTAAACAAATCCATCCCATCAAAACATTAAAACTAAATTTATTTTGCAAGATGCTGGATTGAGAGTCAATAAATAGCGCATTTAAGCTTTCACCACTTACATACACCTTAAGGGTGGTTTGATATATTTTCCCATATCAATATTCCCTGCTGTTCTCAGTGATAGAGAAAATGCAAAGGGTATGTAACTAACAACAGACTGGCACATGACAATACCTACCTGACTTAATGCTATTGGTAGCAAGTTCAAGTGAGTTGATCAGGTAGTGCATGGGTGCTTAAGTCAGCTAGTAACCCCACCAATCAATAGTATAAAAAGTATGGTATGCTGACATGTCCGTTTAAGCTTGTTTAAGCTTTCACCACTTTTACAGACATGTCAGCAGTCAGCATACCATACTTTTTATACTATTGATTGGTGGGGTTACTAGCCGACTTTAGCACCCATGCACTACCTGATCAACTCACTTGAACTCGCAACCAATAGCATTAAGTCAGGTAGGTATTGTCATGTGCCAGTCTGTTGTTAGTTACTTACCCTTTGCATTTTCTCTGTCACTGAGTACAGCAGGGAATATTGATATGGGAAAATATATAAAACCACCCTTGGTAACAGTGGGGCTGGCATCACCGTCGCAGCCGGGCAATAAAATCAAGTTTCAAGGTTACTATCACCATTGTTGGTCTGGAGTCATGGGGCAGCTTTATGACATCACCAGATTCTGGATACAAGCGAATCTTAGGCCGACCCGATCAGACTTAATGACCGGGTTAGGTTAGGTTAATTAGTTTCATTAATTCCGATAGGTTCGGCATATTGCTTGTAGTTATTAAATCGGGGCGGCCTAAGATTTGCTTGTAGATCTGGTGACAGCATAAAGCTTCCCTATGACTCCAGACCAACAACAGTGATAGTAACCTTGAACCTTGATTTTATTGCCTGGCCACGACGGTGACGCCAGCCCCACCGTTACCCCACCCTTAAGGTGTATTTAATTGGTGAAAGCTTAAACATGTAAAAGCTTTACATGTTTACATGAAAGCTTACATGTTTAAGCTTTCACCACACATTACGGTCGTTTGCCCTACCAATCGCAATCATAAAATGCAAATGACTGCACGCCTACCAATCAATAGAAAATTGGTTTCTACCCTACCTTGTTGCTGATAGAGAACTGCTATGTGCTGATAAGGTAATAATAGCGAAGGAGGATCACAACGGACCAAACTTGACACCGAAACCGTATACAATCGTAGAATATTCAAGCAATTATTCGCACTGTTCACTGTTCAGGGCACTAGCAATACCACGGTAAATAAAACATAACAATACACTGTTAAAATTAACGGTTTACATTTACGCGCGGAATAACTGCCAAATGTAGGGGAACTTTGCGCAAATGTGACAACTGTGAAAGATATTTTGAGTTATGAGCAAAATAAGTCAAAATTAATGATGTTTTTAGAATAACTTTTCGAAGTATTTTAAGATAAAAGGTATAATTTTACAATTATAATTGAATGTAATCATGAATAATTTGTCATTCGAATTGTAAACAATTTAATTCACCACAAAGAAAGGTAAAAATGTATATACGTCATTTAACGGGACAAAGCTACGTAGTTTGTCCTCTAAAAAGGCCTCCTCGCTTCGGCAGCTGGCACAGGCCGCTCCTTGTTTTGGCTAGCACTATCAACTGGAGTTGTTGCAGTAGTTGGCCGCCAGGAACCGCTAATGAGCCAGGGTGTTATGACGTCGCAAGCAAATAATACTGCAAAATATTTATTTATTGATAAATAAATAAACAAATACACATTTAGCGTTAAATATTTAACTAGTATCATTTGCTTGCGACGTCATCACATCCTGGCTCACTAGCGGTGTATGGCGGCCAACTGCTGCAACAACGCAAGTCTCCAGTTGATAGTGCTAGCCCTTGTTTTGATCTTGATCAACGATCAACGTTCTGTGTCAGGGGCTGTCATTCCGGGATTCTCCATGTATCGGCTGCCGAGCATCTAAACTTAGCGACGACGTCACTGGTGCTCTGGTCCAGTCGTGGCCAGCCCCGTCGCCGCAGCTGCGCTTTCGAGCGTTTTGCGGTCTTTTGACGGGTGTTGACGAGAGCGGCAATTTGAAGTCGTCGCCGTTATATAAGTAAGTTATGTTGCAAGTCTGTATTTGAAAATATTTTGCTTTTTAAAGTTTGTTTAGCATATCTTAAGCATAAAGCCAAAACAATGCCTTTTGCAACATTTCCAGGTACAAATGATTAGTACATTTACAGCAATTGGGCAAAGTGACCCCTTTAAAGCAGCGTATGGCCGTCTCGCCCCTCAGCCAGACCAGGGAAGCGTATGGCCGTATCGGCTATCGCCCCTCAGCCAGACCGGGGCAGCGAACGGCCGTCTCGCCATCAGCCGGACCGGGGCAGCTTACGGCCGTCTCACACCTCAGCCGGACCGGGGCAGCGTACGGCCGTCTCGCCCCTCAGCCGGACCGGTACAGCATATGGCCGCCTCGCTCTCAGCTGGACCGGTGCAGCGTAAGCCGTATTGCCCATCAGCCAGGCCGGGGCAGCGTATGGCCGCCCCCCCCCCCCTTAGCCGGACCGGCGCAGCGTATAGCCGTTTCACCCCTCAGCCGTGTTGGGAAACTCCTATCTGCAAGTTGTCTTGACTGAACAGACTCTCCAGCCGAATATATTTTGGTTTTTGGCGAAGGAATGCAGTGCTGGCGAAAGAATATTGTACTGGTTTTAGCTCGGGCAGAGGCTATACCATCAGCCAATCAGCTTACAGCTGGTGCTAGCAAGCGATCGCCGGCCGCCGGTTGGCACATCTCCAATGCGAGTCTATTTTTACGCGACTACTTTCGAATCTGATTGGCTGAACCATTGTTTACATTCGCGTGACGTCAGGACTCTGACTCAGAGAGTATGCATATAGTTTTGAAAAACAATACAATTTACGGCCTTCTGTCCTGAATCGGCGCGATATAAGGCCATTTTTGACAATATAAAAAGAAATTGTATTAAAAAATATAATCAAATCGTGTTGGAAAAAAATTTCCAAGGTGAACTATTTCCTTTAAGGGAGGGATAATTATCCGCGGTAAACATAATCATAAATAGGATCGTACCTTAGGCGCAACTATCCGTATCCTGCTCGAAATATTCACACCGCACCGAACCGCGTGCGGCGACAGCCGAGTCGGACCAAAGCACCAGTGACGTCACGCTAATATTTTGCGATAGGGAACTAAAATCCCTGGATGACGTTACCTCTCTTTTATACGGCCTTGCCTCTCTGAGTGCTTACTGTGGTGTTTGGGGTTGGTTGTGTATTTGTTTGTGATCGATCCAGTGAATAATTACTGTTCCATCGTGTCATACGGGCTCTGTATTTCACTATCCTGATGAAATCACCTGTTTGTGTTTCATCAATCAGCTTATTAATGTTGATGTGCGGTAGTCTTATTGACTTTGTTTGTACGTCACAGCCAGCTGCGATGGGGACTCACTACCTCCATTAAATCAAATTTTCCACATCTCATTCCTTTATTTCTTTTGCATATTGTATCTCACCTTATTTATCATTTCATTGCCACTGAATTAACTTTTACTTGGAAAGTCCAGAGCCTGTTGACAGCAAGGGATATGTGAACTTGACCTACCCCAGTCGGGTGAACTGGACCTAAAATCTGGACCCATTTTTGGAACTATTCCATTTTTGGAACACCATACCCAAAAATGGGTATGCTCCATAACGCTCATTCCAAAAATGGGTATGGAAACGGCAGAAACAACCTTCAGAACTTTAACCTCAACCACAATTGATTGTCATTGGTGTGTCAACGCATTGTGCCAATGATGTCATCAAACTCAGTACCCTTGATTCTATTGAAAACATGTGCATTACATAAATCCATTGTGTCTTTCAAATTTAATTGAAGTTGCACGATCTCAGGGCAACAAAAATGTGCCGCCCAAGATCGTGCAACTTCTATAAAATTAAAAAGAAACTTTGGATTTCCATAATGCCCCCGGTATCAATAGAGTCAAGGGTTGTGAATTTGATGACGCCATTGGCACAATGTGTCGGCGCTCCTATCAATGCGTGGATCACAGTAAAGTTATGAAGGTCGCTTTCTAAAAATCCTTTAAGGGAGGGATAATTATTTTTGGAAGAAGCTTACCCATTTTTGGGTACAGTGTTCCAAAAATGGGTCTAAATTACCATAGTTCACCTGACTGACCCTGACCCTTAGTCTGGATTTTTCCAAAATCAAAATTGGACGTCTCAATTTTGAGATTCAATGACTAATGATCTGATGGGATAGAACAAGTTGATTCTGGTCTTGAAAGATTCTCTAATCAATTTTGAGTTAATTCCACCTTCAGCTTATGGTGTCACAGTAACATCAAATGACATTGATCAGTAACAAAACATCACTGAAGAATGATGTTTTGGTCTTGATCAGCCATTTCAGCCGAGCTATTGCAAGATAACAAACTGTGCTGAATTCACTCAGAATTGATTGGGGAAGTTGTAAGACCAGAATTAACTTATTTCTCAAATCATACAATGGGTAATTGAACATCAAAGTAGAAATTGTCCAATATTGGGAAAGTCTGGACTCGGGAGTAAGTTTAAGTTACGCTACTCTAGTAAAGCAAGAGAGAAGAAACATCTGACTCCTCAGCCTGCATCAAGATAATACACTTCTATTGACTGTGACATCTATTACATCACAATAATGGTTTGTTCTTTTCTTACCTAGGTTATACTACCTATTTACAACCTATCTGCTATTTGAAAAGTTGCTTGTCCACACTGCTTGCTCAGGAAATAATAAGTTGAGCTATGTATGTAGATCATGCATATGGAAAGCATGTCTCTGTGGCAAACTTTGCCAACCATGTCACTGTGTGTTGTATGCCCCCATCAATTACAGTATTTACCTACAACTTGGTATTATGCTAGTCAGCATTAACCCATCCAAGACAGAATAACCAACTAAAAACATTCACCTTCATATACTTGATCACACACATCTGACATTGTCTTAAGGTGACATTTGTGTTTTCATGTGAAACCAGTTTGCTAAATGTGTTGTGAGTAATGTGCTATATGCAAGTGAAATAAACACCTAGGGCTAGGTATATGTATACATAGTTTATTAGATCTCATTTGTATCCTTGAACTATTAGTTGAAGAGGCAATGTATGATCCTGTCACATATTTTCTTTTTTACTTATCTATTTTTCTATTTTTGCAGGCTCAAAATGTGCAGATATGTGAAATATCCAATGAAGCCAAAGAAAGCATCAGGAAGTTCAGGTTCAGAAAGGAGACTACAAATGCTGCATTGATATGTAAGTGCCTAAATGTAAAGCCTATGCAACACTATGCGTGATTGTCCAGCAAATCACGCGTGTGTTCTCCGTGTTTGCAGAACTTCCTTGACGTCCGGGATCTGCCGGTCACGCAAATCACGCAAGAAAAATGAATGAACCACTGCATTTTTTAAATGGATAAACCCCTGCATAAATATCTACCAGCTTCAACACAAGTTTCAACACTCACAATTTGCTCCAACACTTCTTCATTCATCTTGTGCCACAATACTCAGCACAAATTATTCAAGTTTAGGTCTAGTATAGACTACAATACGCGAAATCAAGCAAAATGAAGAAGAAAAAAACTGTAACACGCAATCTCGGCAAACACAAGTTCAGAATTTTGAACTTTTCATCGTTCCGTAATCCGTCCGTGACGTGTCTGCGGAATTGCCTTGACGTTTCATCCGGAATCTGCGTGATGTGCCAGTGTAGCTCACCCAATGCATTTACTATCAGCTGAACTTGTTCAGTCACGCAAATCCCGACAACACGGATAACACTCGCGTGATTTGCGGAAAAAACGCATAGTGTAACCTGGGCTTGAGCACTTTACATATTTTGTGAACTGGAAATATTTTTGACTCATGCAACCACAGGCAACATTTTACATTACCAGTAAGGTGCCGTAGTTGGCGATGAACGGGCGAGCGCGAAAGAAATGTATGGTGAATTTCAACTCAATCGGGAAAGTAGTTTCTGAGATACAAAAAAAATGCGCACGCACAGAGGCATCCACCATTGAGTGGGGGCTGAGAGGTCCCTAACCACACACCAAATTTGAACACAATCGGCTCAGCCGTTCCTGAGATATAGAATAGGGGTGTGCACGTGCGCACGTGCAGAGTCACCCCACCCCTGAGTTGTGTGAAAGTGGCGGCTGAGGGGTCCCTAACCACACATTAAATTTGCACATAATCTGCCCAGCCGTTGCGGAGTTATTGCGAGAAAATACTTTTCAACACCCCTCACGCGGCACGCGCCACGCGCAGTGGTAGTCACCCGCATGAGTCTGCACTGGTCTCAAACATGGTAGGTTAGATTGGGTTGCTAAGCAAAGAAGTCCGCTTGTCAATCGGACGTGCGGTTGCAGATATATGCGCTTCTCAAAAGCGTCGCCACGGGTCGGGTCGGGCCGGGCCGCTCATAATCAGATGTTTCCCGTACACCACGGAAGGACGAGCGAGCGCTTGGTGCTCGCTCGTAATAAATTTATTAAATTATTGATGTCACTAGTTCCTTGCCATGGATCTCATGTGCCATGGATGTTCATTGTTTTAGACTCATGCATGTCTGCTGCAAAGATAAGTTCTATTTATATCTAGTGCAAACATCGAGCGATTTGTTTGTCGCTGTAGCGCAGTCGGGAGAGCACTGGGCTTTTGACCTCTACAGATGTGGTAGGCCAGGTTCGAGTTGCTTCGGCGCTCGCTATTTGCCCCGACTTGGTTGACCTGCGGCCTGTGACAGCAGCCACGTTCAGGGTCAGGTGACATCAGAGGGCGGCAGGATCGTGTCCACTGTCCAGTGTCCATGTATGTCGGGCACGTAAAGCTTTCGCTTCTCAATTCTGCCGGCTACCAGGGATTGCGCAATCGGATGGTGGAGTCAGGAACTGTGCAGCAAACTATGCTTAGTGCAGGACCTGACCTCAGAAATCCGTCCAATCAAAAGATTCAGACTAAATTTGTGAAGAAAATCAATTAAGGCCGCTGAATTGTATCACTATGCTGATCACCCCGTGTTGCCGGCCTATCTTACAGTGAATGTGGGGACAGTGAGACCCACACACTACGCAGTGTACGTGGATGACCCTCCGTCCCCTGGCCTGCCTCCAGTGAAGGTGGACAGTGAGACCCACGCAGTGTACGTGGATGACCCTCCGTCCCCTGCCCTGCCCTCAGTGAAGGTGGACAGTGAGACGCACGCAGTGTACGTGGATGACCCTCCGTCCCCTGCCCTGACCCCAGTGAAGGTGGACAGTGAGACGCACGCAGTGTACGTGGATGACTCTCCGTCCCCTGCCCTGCCCTCAGTGAAGGTGGACAGTGAGACGCACGCAGTGTACGTGGATGACCCTCCGTCCCCTGCCCTGACCCCAGTGAAGGTGGACAGTGAGACGCACGCAGTGTACGTGGATGACCCTCCGTCCCCTGCCCTGACCCCAGTGAAGGTGGACAGTGAGACCCACGCAGTGTACGTGGATGACCCTCCGTTCCCTGCCCTGCCCTCAGTGAAGGTGGACAGTGAGACCCACACAGTGTACGTGGATGACCCTCCGTTCCCTGCCCTGACCCCAGTGAAGGTGGACAGTGAGACCCACACAGTGTACGTGGATGACCCTCCGTCCCCTGCCCTGACCCCAGTGAAGGTGGACAGTGAGACCCACACAGTGTACGTGGATGACCCTCCGTTCCCTGCCCTGACCCCAGTGAAGGTGGACAGTGAGACGCACACAGTGTACGTGGATGACCCTCCGTTCCCTGCCCTGACCCCCAGTGAAGGTGGACAGTGAGACGCACACAGTGTACGTGGATGACCCTCCGTCCCCTGCCCTGACCCCAGTGAAGGTGGACAGTGAGACCCACACAGTGTACGTGGATGACCCTCCGTTCCCTGCCCTGACCCCAGTGAAGGTGGGCAGTGAGACCCACGCAGTGTACGTGGATGACCCTCCGTTCCCTGCCCTGACCCCAGTGAAGGTGGACAGTGAGACCCACACAGTGTACGTGGATGACCCTCCGTTCCCTGCCCTGACCCCAGTGAAGGTGGACAGTGAGACCCACGCAGTGTACGTGGATGACCCTCCGTCCCCTGCCCTGACCCCAGTGAAGGTGGACAGTGAGACCCACACAGTGTACGTGGATGACCCTCCGTTCCCTGCCCTGACCCCAGTGAAGGTGGACAGTGAGACCCACACAGTGTACGTGGATGACCCTCCGTTCCCTGCCCTGACCCCAGTGAAGGTGGACAGTGAGACCCACACAGTGTACGTGGATGACCCTCCGTTCCCTGCCCTGACCCCAGTGAAGGTGGACAGTGAGACCCACACAGTGTACGTGGATGACCCTCCGTTCCCTGCCCTGACCCCAGTGAAGGTGGACAGTGAGACCCACACAGTGTACGTGGATGACCCTCCGTTCCCTGCCCTGACCCCAGTGAAGGTGGACAGTGAGACCCACGCAGTGTACGTGGATGACCCTCCGTTCCCTGCCCTGACCCCAGTGAAGGTGGACAGTGAGACGCACACAGTGTACGTGGACGAGGAGTTGGATGATGTGGAGAGCGTGGACGAGCTGCGGGCAGAGCTGCCGGAGCACCAGCCACGCTTCGTCATCTACTCATGCAGGATGGACCACAGCGACGGCCGCATCAGCTACCCCATGGTCTTCATCTTCTCCACACCACAAGGTCTGCAGGGGGCAGGGTGGATTGGGAGGTGGGGCAGGGTGGGCGGGGCTGTACTAACACATGTCGTACTGACTACCGTAAAGTGCACCGACTGCTCTTACGCCGCACCTGGGTGTGGGTCTTCGCCACTTTCCTTGTCAGCTGCCATTTTGCTGGTGTCCGCAACGGCCGGCTGTGTGGCGCCAATCTCAGTGAATGACGTCACTCTCAGTGGCTTCCCGGACCAAAGTTCGTAAACATTAGGTTCGTAACGGAAAAAGTTCGTAAGCAAAGATTCGTATGCAAAGGTTCGTATCGGGTATAGGTTCCGAACCTTTGCTTACGAACTTTTTCCGTTACGAACCTTATGTTTACGAACTTGTGTCCGATTACCGTTACCCTTCCGAACGGAGAGAGATAGAGAGACACCGTAAACAGTAACAACTTTTCGAATACGAACTGTATCCGATAGGAACCTATTTTCCTTATGACAGGCAACACGTTACTGTTTACAGTGTCTCTCTATCTCTCTCCGTTCGGAAGGGTAACGGTAACCGGACAAAAGTTCGTAAACACAAGGTTCGTAACGTAAACAAATTCGTAAGCAAAGGTTCGGAACCTTATTCGATACGAACCTTTGATACGAACCTTTGATACGAACATTTGCTTACGAACTTTTTCCATTACGAACTTTTTCCTTTACGAACTTCAGCATACGAACCTTTTGCATACGAACTTTATCAGTAACGAACTTTTTGAATACGAACTTTATCCGATACGAACCTTTTCCATTGCGAACTTTAGCCGTTACGAACTTTATCCCATACGAACCTTATCCGATACGAATATTCGCATACGAACCTTTGCTTACGAACTTTTTCCATTACGAACTTTTTCCTTTACGAACTTCAGCATACGAACTTTTTGCATACGAACTTTATCCGTTACGAACCTTTTGAATACGAACTTGATCCGATACGAACCTTTTCCACTACGAACTTTAGCCGTTACGAACTTTATCCCATACGAACCTTATCCGATACGAACCTTTGCATACCAACCTTTGCTTACGAACTTTTTCCGTTACGAACCTTATGTTTACGAACCTTTCTCTCAGTGACTGACGTCACTCTCTCTGTGTATCCGTCACAGACGCGAAGCCGCAGCTGCAGATGATGTACGCCGGCAGCAAGCTCTCGCTGGTCAAGGAGACCGACCTCACAAAGGTGTACGAGGTGCGCGAACTGGAGGAGCTCACCGACGAATGGCTCGTGGAGAAGCTGCAAAAGTGAGCTGCCAGCTGCTGCCACCTATTGGACGGCTGGTAACTGAGAGTTCGGGCGGCGTGAAAAGGTGTCGCTAGCGATGAGGTGATCGTCGCTAAAGCTGACTGCACGGATCAAAAGAAGGAAAATTTGGTGCCATCACAATCGCGGGTTCACTCCATTTGAAGATAAATACAGCTGTTTGCTTGCTACAAAGCAAGCACATGCTTATGTGAGACATTGCAGATGTAATTTGTGAGTAGGTAGTTGCAAGTCACAATTCATCCGTGGCACGCATACCTACAGCTGAATATGGATACCTGATCTGATGCATATTTGTATGCCTGTGCATTTCATATCACGTAAATGATAAGTATCGTTTATTTGGAATATTTCAGTTGAACACTTCATATTGATTCTGGCACTGCTGGCTTATGTTTTGTTTTACTCTTATGGGTAGTTTTTTTTTTGGTGGTGGGGGGGGGGGGGGGGGGAGAGAAAATGACATCTGTCAATAGTTTATGATGCAATTATCGCTTTAGAAAGAAGCCTCTAAATTTGATAGTGATTCAGTTATTGCCCTGAAGCCCTGACAGCTGCTTTTGACACATGACATTTGTCCGGTTTTGCTTCATGTTGAAAAGGAGACTTCAGTCGTTTTAGTTCATCACCTTTGGCATTGCCTTCATTGATATATGGTTTCTCTGCTTATGGTTATACTATGGAAATCTGTCAGGTGGGTTCAAGACAACTGCACAATTAGACAACAAGCACAACTGCACAATTATAAGACTATACCAGCATTTACAAAAAAAAATGTTTTAGTCCGAATGTTTTTTAATGGGTGGATTTCCGAGGTCAGGCCCCGCGCTTAGCATAGCTATAGCTTGTAGCATAGCTTGTTGCGCAGGCTTTGACCCCATCACCCGATCAAGCAATTCCTGGCGTCCGGCAGAATTTAGAAGCGAAAGTTTTACGTGCCCGACATACCTGGACATGGTCCGCTCCGCCCTCTGACGTCACCTGACCTTGAGTGCGACCGCTGCCACCGGCCGCAGGCCATCCCAGTCAGGGGCAAATAGCGAGCGCCGAAGCGACTCGAACCCGGGCTGCCACTACTGGATGAGGTCAGAAGCCCAGCGCTCTCCCAACTGAGCTACAGGAGCGGACTTTTTCCCGTTTTTAATGGGTTTTCACCCATACGGAAAATCGCCCATATACGGGAAAAGCCCGGAGTTGGATGGAAACCGAAAAGTAACTTGCAAGTACCGGTCGTTAAAAGTGTGGAACGCTTATCAAGTTTGGCTTGAAATATAGGAATTTGTATATGCAAAATGCGATGAATTTACATCATATGTTGGCCTCGTCTGTCGATTTGAAGTGCTAACTCCATTTTTGGGGGAAAAGGTCATTGTCTCCCTTTAACAGTCACCATTTACGTATTTTAACTATGCAATCGTCACATTGCACGCCTTTTGTGTTGCACATTATGTAAGGTTCGTAATTTTTCTCAGTACCGAATCTGAAAGCTTACATCGGCATGAAGACTGGAAACTACTGAATGGAATCCTATGTTGCAGTGGGTGCCAATTCCATCCATTTCAGTTTATGTGCTTATCAGAGCCTCTGGTACGTGCTGAGGGAGGCCAATTGCTTTAATTTTCATCAACAAAGACCATGAACATTCCTTTGTCTCCCATATGTCCCTAACCAAGGGCCAAGAGATCCACCACAGATCAAAACATGTATGGTAGCATTGAGGGTTGCTCGCCATTTTGTTTCTTACTTTGCCGCGTCCATGGCAGAAACATTGTGAGAAGTGATCACGTTCCTTTTCTATCTCCTGCTCGCCATTGCGGCCCTTCTATATGCCTTTATACAATATCGTTCATCGTTTTCTCCGATTGAGACTGCTTTATCAGCATTGAACACATCTGGGGGAAGATGTTCGCTGAAAGATGTAGAACATAGGGTACTATTTAGTACCAAATTGTTGGCCTCTTATGCGCTTAGTTTGTTCAGCCACGTTGATATTCTGCTCACCGTTCTTGACGCTATGAAGTTTTTGTGACATTTATAAATTACTATGCAAAAAGTGTTTTGCTTCTTAGAATTCTTCCGTGTGAAATCTGCTCTTTCTCAAAATTGTCTCAAAACTTTACATTTCGAAACATTTTGCAAAGTGTTTCACACATCTCATGATGTGTGCTAAAATGACGTGAAATCAGGTGGTATCAGGTTACTTTCAGTACTTCGTGCGATATTTTGTCAGAATCGTGTTTGGTCCCTAGCCTCGTGATGAGACACACTGTCAGCCTGTGCCGCGCTGCCCGGAACAGTCCGGCTTTGCCGCCATGGTAGATTGGATAGGAGCGCGCCACATCGGGTCTGCACCTGTCCACTGTCAGCCTATGTTGAGAGTGCCGTGTGACCGGCTGTCCTTGCCTTCCATTCGGCCTCGTACGTGTGCGACGTGCGTGCCTGTGTCGCGAATCGCGTGTGCTGTGGTTAGCTGGCGTGCTCGGTAGCGTGTAGTTCAATATGCAAGGCGGTGTTTTACCATGCAGTAGCTGCGTGTGAGGCGACACCGCTGGTAGGGACACTCGCTTTTGTTTGATTTAGTTTATTCGGTTGATATGCGTTTTGTAGGAGTAGAGAAAACATAGGTTCCAAATGACGTCATGTGTTGCGTTTTTGATTATCGGCAGAAGCTTGACATATGCACCAATACCATGACGTGTGGACCAAAGATTTGTGATTCATTTTAGTCAACGTTGGATTGGATATTAAGTATGTGCTCTTGCACTTGGTCTTGATATGTTTTGTACATGACAAATACACGAGACCAAAAGCACTGAATGCTACCGTGTTTAATCTGCGCCTAACTCCGCGCCTGTGGCCGAGATAGGCCGCCGCGGTGGATGAAGAAGGAGTAAACACCATCCCCGTCCCTCTAATGTCGGGCCGATTGCATTTATTCGGCACGCCATTCAACAAGAAATGTTGTCACTTTTGCCTTGACATCATTCGACAATACCCATAATGCATACGTTGATTGGAATAACCTGAAATACTGGGTGTGTATCATCAGGACGATCGGTGCCATTAGCCACTCAATATTCTTCTTTGCTCACATGCAGGACCATGACCTACTGTTGCTGGTTCCCTGCACAGAAGAATGCCAGCGATGAGAAATAGCTTTCACTTTATTTGCTTTTTTGAACGTATGGCCATATCATCTTTCATTTGCTTTTTGTAAGGTAATGCCGAGGAAGACCTACGCTTCTCGATGTTGAGACGACTGACGAGCTGTGGAGCGAGGCTGCGGACCTTGCCGTTATCCGTTCGGGCCGGGGCGACCCCTCCGCCCCCTGTTCCGTGTTCCGTCCCGATCCAGGTGGGTCACGGCCACTCTCCTTAGTCACCTGAGCTGCGGCGCCGCCGGTGACGTCAATGACTGCCCGACCGGCCGATCACGGCCCCGCCGGCGGGGAAACCCGCGACACTCCGCCGCTGCCGGGACGGAGAGAAGCGCCCAGAGCCGCTGGAGAGAAGCGCCGAGAGCCGTTGGAGAGAAGCGCCGAGAGCCGCTGGAGAGAAGCGCCGAGAGCCGCTGGAGAGAAGCGCCGAGAGCCGCTGGAGAGAAGCGCCGAGAGCCGCCGGAGAGAAGCGCCGAGAGCCGCTGGAGAGAAGCGCCGAGAGCCGCCGGAGAGAAGCGCCGAGAGCCGCTGGAGAGAAGCGCCGAGAGCCGCCGGAGAGAAGCGCCGAGAGCCGCTGGAGAGAAGCGCCGAGAGCCGCTGGAGAGAAGCGCCGAGAGCCGCTGGAGAGAAGCGCCGAGAGCCGCTGGAGAGAAGCGCCGAGAGCCGCTGGAGAGAAGCGCCGAGTGCCGCCGGAGAGAAGCGCCGAGAGCCGCCGGAGAGAAGCGCCGAGAGCCGCCGGAGAGAAGCGCCGAGAGCCGCCGGAGAGAAGCGCCGAGAGCCGCTGGAGAGAAGCGCCGAGAGCCGCCGGAGAGCGGCCGCCCGCCGCGGCTGAGCTCCACAGTCACGAGACTGTGCCGCCCGTCACGTGACTGTGCCGCCCGTCACGTGACTGTGCCGCCCGTCACGTGACTGTGCCGCCCGTCACGTGACTGTGCCGCCCGTCACGTGGTGTTCGGCCCGTCACGCTGCTGGCGGTGCCACCCGACGACACGCTGCCGGCGGTGTCGGGCGTGCTGGCGTGCTGGCGTGCTGGTGTGCTGGCGTGCTGGCGTGTTGGCCGGCTGGCGTGCTGGCGTGCTGGCGTGCTGGCGTGCTGGCGTGCTGGCGTGCTGGCGTGTTGGCGTACTGACTTTCTGGCGTGCTGGCGTGCCGTCGTGCTGGCTGCCTCGGTTGGCCGGGGATATGTCGAATCCCTGGATCGGTGTGTCGTGGTGAGATATGAGATGTTAACCGGGATTGAGTGCAAGCCGCGATTTGGCGCAGGGTGTGACTGGTTATTTGGGTTAGATGCGGGCGTGAAAGTTCTGCAGTTTGTTATTGCACGCTGGGTGTGGCGCTTTGTTTAACCCGCGCTTGACCGGGGTCTCAGCCGAACACCATTGACCCGGGGGGGGGGGGGGGGGGTATTGCTCCCCTCGTATCTCCGGAACGAATGGTCGTAGCGAGACGCGCAAGGCGGCATTCGAAAGCTCTCAATGAGACGCATCTAAAGCATACTCGAAATTTTCTAATTGAGGTCACATCAGGTCAAGGTCGGGTCAAAAGTCAAAATCGAGGCATTTGAGCTTATGGGCCATACTTTCCATCCAAAGCCTTTGATTGCGACCATGATCACCCATAGTGCTCCGAAAGGTATCATACACATCCCGTATGAGCTAAAGTGAGATTGTTGACAAAGGTCAAGGTCATGTCACAAAAGTTCACTATGCGCAGAAGATTTTCGAAAGTCATGCGACACATGTTTTATGGGCTATTTTACGCGTACAATTCGAAAGTGATAGTCATTTTACCATCTGACCTCATTTAAGTGAATTTAGTGTCAAGCTCAGGTCATGTGGTCAACATTTGAAATTTATATATCTAAATAAAAAAGGCATGTTTCTAGTCGTATTATCTCAGAAATACAGTGCTGGCATTTATTTGTCTGTATTTGGTCACTAAAAGGACAAACACAATTTCAAAATATGACGTCATGAGTTAGTCATAACTTATAAGTCAGTCAAAAATAAATATATTGCTTTGCAATTTGGTTTAAGCATTTTGCATGTGGTTCTCCAAAATATATTCCGATTTTTTTAAAATGTTGGAAAATTTTGATTTTTAGGGTGCATTAAAAACATTTTATTTTTTATTTTGTGGGAGTCAAAAAACACAATTTTCACAAATCCGATATAGACATTTTGTAGCTCTTGTCATTTGCTATCTTTTGACATTTTTGATTGCATTTTACTCCAAAAATGGCCTTTTTACGGCCTGTTAAAGTTTAGCTGATTTGTTCGTCAAACTCGTGTGTAGTGACGTCACCAAATTGCCTATATCTCAAATTTGTCGACGAAATTGATTCATTTTTGCACGGAAGACGTACAATTTATGTAGGAGAAGGTATCCCAAGTACAGACTGGTTATTGACTCAACTTTTTTGGCAGGATTCAATCACGATTCATTTTGGAATATGAATGATTCAGTCACCATTTGATTCATGGGTAACCATTTTGAGACATGATTCTTTCCGATTCAAAGAATCAAAACATTGTTTGATCAAATCACTTTTGATTCACTATTGAAATAGCATTGCACAGTCTTTTTGATTCAATCAGCCTTGTTTCTATGCGGGTTTTGATTCAATCATGATTCATGAATCAAAAAATCTGGTGGTGAATCGATTCTTCTTTGATTCAAGGGATTTTGATTGAACGATTCCAATCGATTCAATCAGAGTCGAATCAATAACCAGTCTGCCCAAGTTTCATGATAATAGCGCAGTTGGTTTTTGAGCTGTTGCGAAAATTCGCCAAAGGGGCAATATTTGTCCTCCCCCGGTCAAGCGCGGGTTAAAGGAAATAGTTCACCTTGGAAGATTTTTACCCAACACGATTTGATTACATTGTTTAATACAATTTCTTTTGATATTGTCAAAAATGGCCTTATATCGCGCCGATTCAGGACAGAAGGCCGTAAATTTGTATTGTTTATCAAAACTATATGCATACTCTCTGAGTCAGAGTCCTGACGTCACGCGAATGTAAAACATGGTTCAGCCAATCAGATTCGAAAGTAGTCGCGTAAAGATAGACTCGCTTTGGAGATGTGCCAACCGGCGGCCGGCGATTCGCTTACTAGCACCAGCTGCAAGCTGATTGGCTGACGGTATAGCCTCTGCCCGGGCTAGAACCAGTACACCATTCTTTCGCCAGCACCGCATTCCTTCGCCAAAAATCAAATATATTCGGCTGGAGAGTCTTTTCAGTCAAGAAAACTTGCAGATAGGGGTTTCCAAACACGGGCTACAAAACTGCTATCTCAGTTTAAAACTAATGTTGAAGGTGAACTATTTCCTTTAAAGGAAATAGTTCACCTTCGGAATTTTTTCAGAACACGATTTTATTATATTTTTTAATACAGTTTCTTTTTTTCTGTTTAAAAATGGTCCTACGTCGCGCCAATTCAGGACAGAAGGTTGTAAATTATTGATTGTATGGTGTGCGTTATTGGTCTGCGCATGCTCCATGGCAGTGCTGGCACTTGCAGACGGTACGGTACATCATATATGCGCCGTATTCCTTCGCCAAAAAGTCAAATATCTTCGGCTGGAGAGTCTTTTCAGCCAAGAAAAGTTCTAGATAAGGATTTCTCAACACGGGCTACAAAACTGCTATTTCAGTTCAAAACCCATGTTGAAGGTGAACTATTTCCTTTAAAGGAAATAGTTCACCTTCGGATTTTTTTTCAGAACACGATTGTATTATATTTTGTAATACAGTTTCTTTTTTTCTTTTTAAAAATGGTCCTACATCGCGCCAATTCAGGACAGAAGGTTGTACATTATTGATTTTATGGTGTGCGTTATTGGTCTGCGCATGCTCCATGGCAGTACTGGCACTTTCAGACGGTACGGTACATCATATATGCGCCGTATTCCTTCGCCAAAAAGTCAAATATCTTCGGCTGGAGAGTCTTTTCATCCAAGACAAGTTCCAGATAAGGATTTCTCAACACGGGCTACAAAACTGCTATTTCAGTTAAAAACCCATGTTGAAGGTGAACTATTTCCTTTAACACCGGTGTCTACATTTGGTCCCAAGAAAGTTTTTACTGCGCAGATGTCTACTTGACTCGGCATCAAATGCATCGATATGTGAACAAGAGTCTCGAGACGCATGTAACTATCCGCAGCCACGGCACTGGACCCAAAGCGGGCCGTTAATAATCAAATTCAAAATTGTCATCGATAGGTAAAAAGGCTTAAAGGATTAGTTCACCTTCAACATTAGTTTTAAACTGAGATAGCAGCTTTGTAGCCCGTGTTGGGAAATCCCTATCTGCAAGTTTTATTGACTGAAAAGACTCTCCAGCCGAATATATTTGAGTTTTTGGCGAAGGAATGCGGTGCTGGCGGAAGAATGTTGTACTGGTTCTAGCCCGGGCAGAGGCTATACCATCACCCAATCAGCTTGCAGCTGGTGCTAGCAAGCGATCGCCGGCCGCCGGTTGGCACATCTCCAATGCGAGTCTATCTTTACGCGACTACTTTCGAATCTGATTGGCTGAGCCATTGTTTACATTCGCGTGACGTCAGGACTCTGACTCAGAGAGTATGCATATAGTTTTGTTAAACAATACAAATTTACGGCCTTCTGTCCTGAATCGGCGCAATATAAGGCCATTTTTGACAATATAAAAATAAATTGTATTAAAAAATATAATCAAATCGTGTTGGTTAAAATTTCCAAGGTGAACTATTTTCTTTAATTAGGAGGATATGTAATGCCTTGTTTAATCATCCGTTACTTTTCACATTACGGAATGTTGGAAGCGAGCGTGTGTGGTGGGCAAAAGGTACGTCTCACTACATTAGGTATAACACGCTCGTATCGGTACAGGTGACCGACTCCACTTTTTAGAGAACGACTGTCAGTTTGGCCGAGAGGCGGCTGGAAATGTCGCCTATCACGAGTATGCCATGGCTGGTCCACTTCCGTGTTTATCGCTCCTGGAAGCTCATCATGGGGCCTGCAAACCCAAAACACCGCCACCCCACCACCCCGGAAGCTCAGCCAGCGCCTTTCGCGACACAATCGGCACGTACTTTCCCGGGTGCAGCAGAGAGAGGAAGCGAGATACAGCGGAGACAGGCAGCCGGGGGTCGCGCCAGCCGCCTGGTGTGACATTGAACGGCACGTGCAGGCATGGGACGGTCCGTGCGCGTCGCTGGATTTCCCAGCAGGCTGCAGCCTGCAGTGCGCTCTCACTACATAAGCCGTGGGCCGGCCGGCCGGCGGCACAGTACCGCCGACCACACCGCTCCGTCCACCGCACCGGCGGCTCCGCTTCTCAACGCCCCGCCCCGACTCGACCGCGTTTCCCACGCCGCTTTCGCTTTCGTCTTGGCTCTCGAAGGTCGCTGACCGGCCGTGCCACTCTCTCCCGCACAGCGACTCGGTGTTACAGCGGCAGTCCCGGCGTCGCAGCGTCAGTCGATCGGCGACATGTCTCATGTGAGTTACCTCCTCCTGCTGGCGGCGGCCTGCGGGCTGGCGGCGGCCCAGCGCGCCCACCAGGGCCCCACGGCAGAGCAGCGGGCTCAGCTGCGGCGGGGGCCGTGTCAGGTCGGCTGGACGCTGTCCGAGGACCGCTGTTTCCGTCTGGCGCCTGCTGCGGCAGCCTGGCCAGAGGCGCGGAGACTGTGCGCCGAGCTGCGTCCGGCCGCCCGGCTGGCCTCCACCGCCTCTTCGTCAGATCAGGAGCTGGTGCGGGCTCTCTGGAGGGAGGCGACCCGGACCCGGCCGGCGGCGCGCCGCGAGGAGGCCGCCCTCTGGATCGACCCCGCTACGGCGCAGGTCAGAGCCGTGGAGCGCACCAAGGCGGCGCTGATGGACGGCTACGGCGCACTGAAGCCGGTGCAGACCCTGTACACCGCTCCGGGGGCGTATTCCGGCGAGTCGTCAGTGACCGTGGACGCCGGAGCGTCCCCCGAGTCCCCGCAGTCCCCAGAGCAGGAGTGTCCGTCACTGGCGGCGCAACAGGCTTCGACCCGTGAGGCCGTGAGAAGCTACAGCTGCAGTCAGGAACTGCTCTATGTGTGCGAGCTGGACACCATGGATCTGAACAGGACGGAGGTGTGAAGACACAGCGCACTTGGGACTGTCGACGGGCATGGTGGTGACCGGAGCGACCTGAATAAGCAGGCTACTGTGACCGACCTGTGACCACAGGCCGGCTCCTGTGAGCGATCTGTGACCACAGGCCGGCTCCTGTGAGCGACCTGTGACCACAGGCCGGCTCCTGTGAACGACCTATGACTACAGACCGGCTCCTGTGACCGACCTGTGACCACAGGTCGGCTCCTTTGACCGACCTGTGACCACAGGCCGGCTCATGTGACCACAGGCCGGCTCCTGTGACTCCGCGACTCATGGTTTGTGTGCGGTCAGATTGTGTACCATTGCAAATGTTGTTGAACTCCGAGCCGTGTTCTTGATGAAGCTGATGTGAGTTGTGATCGAGTATTGTCGCATCGAGGAATGTGAGTTATCCATTGTCAAAAGAGCTTAAACAGAACATGGTTGTTACTGTCACAGAGCGATGGTTGATTTGTTAATGAGATATTGTAATATTAAGTAATACATACTTGACTGACTTGTACCTAGTTGTCTGTCTTTACGAAGCCACGGAACTAGACGGGACTCTTCGCGACACATGGTGACGCAGGGCCCGTGGTATGAGACGGAAGCTGCGCCTCCCAGATACGTCTGAAGCTCGTTCGTGTGTTGTTTTCTGATAACAACGGATTCGTTATTTTACGAAAGGCATCGTATGGAAACCAGCATCAGCCTACTATCCTGCCCCTGCGGACTAACGGATTATTAGGGTTCGGACGGAGAGCCACTAGGTACTGGCGGTTTACTGACTTTCACCACACCGTCCGCAGGTAGCACCTTTTACAAGCCTTTGTTACACTTCACCACACACAGGTGAAAGCTACATCCGCAAGGTAAATTATTGACGGCATGGAGTTTAAAGCACAAATCCGACGCGTGACAGCGGCAGGCACGTAACCAGGATTTCGTCCAGGGGGGTGCGGCGCCTCGAAAGGGCCCCTTCCCGAGCGTTGAAAGGGCCCCCTTCCCAAGCGTTGAAAGGGCCAAACAAAACGGATAAAAAGGCACGTTACAAGGATGGAAAATGCAGTATGACAGGTATGGCATGGGCCATACCAACTTTTAGGAGCTGGAGTTAGCAAACTGACATATCAACTTTGGAACCAGCGACACCAATTTGCAATCAGCATACCATCTTGGAATATTTTTTTTAAAGCTCAAGATCTGGAACTCTTAAACAAATTGCGCTACGGAGTGGCGCGAAAATTTTGAGTCTTATGCCCTGGATATATTTTCTCATCAATGCGTCGCATTGCGTATGGTGCGGACCTCTAAAAATGATATTGTGCGTTTAAAAATGTCCGTGAAGTTCGTCATCACCCGCGTCAACTTTTTATTTCCCCCAAACTTCGTGTATAGGTCAATCCGACCATGCTGATGCCAAAAATCAAGTCCATGTTGCGATAGCGATTGACCTAGGTCAAATTTGAGGTTAAACAAAAGGGAACGCGCTGGAGCTTAAAGTTACCGTCCGATTTGCTTTTAAAATGGTCTCAAACTATTCCTTGGGTCAAAATCTAGCGTGAGCGAGACTTTCAGGTCCTGACCTTTAACACTCGCCCGTGCAGCGTCCGATCAGTGCATGACCGTGTGTGTGTGTGTGTGCACTGGCGGATCCAGGGGGGGGGGGGCAATCCGGCCATGCCCCCCCCCCAAAGCCTGGAAGGGGGGGGGGGGCAACATGTCTTTTGCCCCCCCAAAAACAAAAAACAAAAATATATATAAATAACTGTAATATGAGCCTCAACGCATATCAAAAACAATAAAATTCCGTGTTCTGTGAAATTTTAAGAAAAAAATGAACACGTTCAGAAATAATGATTTCGTCGTCGACGAAGGAATAACTAGACCCACGACCAAGGGCGGATCCAGGGGGGGGGGGGGGGGGGCGAACGGGGCCATGGCCCCCCCCAAGCCTGTTTAAGGGGGGCCAAACTATGTTTTGCCCCCCAAGACGTGAAATTTAATGCATGCTATATTTGCGTTTTTAGAACGGTACTGGGCATCCCAAAATTGCAGCAGCCAAAATCAAGCTAGCCTCAGTCAAAAACTGAAAAATTTCGCGCCGCTTCGCGGCATGACACAAGTTTCGCAATTGCATATACAAATTTGGAAAATTAATTCCATTAAGTGTCTTGCAGAGGCTCTCCTTGGCGGTAATTGCTGGCCCCAGGGCCAACTCTCTTCATAAAATATTATCTTTAAAGCGGGCTACATGTTTAGCTTGTCTGCCGAGTTCCGAAAAGGCGACGCGAACGCAAAGACGCGGACTTCGGCAACCGGAAGCTGTTCCAGCGGTGCCCAACTTGTTGGCCCGAAGAGCTAATAGTGGGGACCAGGCCAGGACTATCTCCCCAAGCCATCTCCCCCAGGCTCCTCCAGATCCACAGGGACCATTTATGCGCGGAAATGTCGGTCTGCCTCTTGCTACTTTGAAACCATTTGCACCGTTACCAGTTGTTTGTTACAGTTCGGTACATAGGTATGTATACAGACTACAGTTATTATTATCATATGTACTATTGAGCGCAGACTGCCACCGGCCATCGTGATTTACTATCCGAGGCTAATGTATATGAAAAACTACCTTCATTTCAACATTTTGCATCATACCGAGATGTGCAACCAGGAAAAGGGGTTACCTGAGACTTGGCTCCACTCACGGTCTGGTTCCAATATTAAAAATGCGTTTTCAACGACCTAAAATTAAAATGTTCACGCCGCTTCGCGGCGTCACATCAGTGGCCATCGTCATAACGAAGCCATCGTCATCGTCTTCGTTTCGTCGTAACGCTGAATTGAATGAATAACATTTTTAGCTTATTATCCTCTACAAGGCTAAGAAGCTAAAAATGCCTATGTTTCTGGGTTTTATCAGGCAAACCCGAGCAAAAAAAAATCGCACCGCTTCGCGGCGCTAAATAACAAGTACCTACTATAACATGCAAATCCACATTAGAAATGTTGCAAAGGCTTAAATACACGCATAACAAATTGGGGTATATTTTTTTTGTCGTCATTTCAGCCGACCCCCACTCAAAAATTATCGACGACGCCCCTGGGTACAGCTGACAATTGACATAGTTTTTATCAGTGTAAGGCAATGTCGGAACAATACAAACTGCAAGCTGACATCTTTCCTTTTTCGATATCCCAAAAGGTCGAAAACCTAAAAAAAAAATGTGGCAAAAAATCGAAATCGTGTGGTTGCAAAATAAAGTGGCCCAAATCCGGGAAGAAATTCGAAATTGGGGGTAGGTAAGGTCCGCTAAAAAAACGGTTTGCCCCCCCCCCAAAACGGCCGGCTGGATCTGCCCTTGTATGTGTGTGTGTGTGTGTGTGTGTGTGGTGGTGGTGGTGGTGGTGGTGGTGGTGGTGGTGGTGGTGGTGGTGGTGGTGGTGGTGGTGGTGGTGGTGGTGGTGGTGGTGGTGGTGGTGGTGGTGGTGGTGGTGGTGGTGGTGGTGGGGTTACGACCCTCGCCTCAGCGTTTCGCCTCTAATTAGGCTAGAGATTCCATTCAAAAACGAGCGTGATGCTTGTCACGAGTGGAAGCCATTGTTACCCGATATTAAGGTTCTAGCTCATTAGGTGATCTCCGAGGTCATGTCAATGACCCAAAATTCAATCAAATTGTAAATGCTTATAAATTGAATGTATTTTTTTTTATAGCTAGAATCGCAAATGAGCATATAATTATGTTAAATGGGTGCCAAATTTGAAATCAGCGTCACAAAAACTCCTAGAAAATGCAAAATTCCAAAAAGGTCATGTCAGGTCATTTCAGGTCATTTGAGGTCAGTGACCTCGGTTGACCTGTAGGGCTCATGACCCCAGTGGAACATATAATTATGTAAAATGGATCCCATATTTGAAATCAGTGTCACAAAATGCCCTAGAAACTGCCAGCAGCCAAAAAAGTAATATGAGGTCATCGGAGGTCAGTGACCTCGGTTGACCTCTGAAAAGGTCAATCGAGGTCACAATCTCAGTGGAAACCACAACTGTCACCTGGAAACACCTGTGAATATCCTCCTGAACAACAAACACTATGCAACTGCACAATATACAAGGATCAATACTACGGGACGCCATTTGCGCCTGACATGACCTTGAAAACAGGTCAAAGGTCACGGGTAATTTGACCTACAACTTAACAAATTTCAGAATATGTGTCAAATTGTTCAAAAGTAGGGTACTGAAAGTTTCATCGCAATCGGTTGACATTTACGTGAGTTATTCCCGAAAAACCGAGGGGAGGGGGGGGGGGGGGGGTGGCATCCACCCCCTGCACTGGCGAGAGTTAAGATAAAATTTCAGGTCAAAGGACAGGGAACAGCGTTAAAAGTTGATTTCCCCAAACTTCGTACATAGGTCAATCAGACCATGCTGATTCCAAAAATCAAGCCTATTTTGCGATAGCGACTGACCTTGTAGGTAAAATTTGAGGGCAAACGAAGGGGAACGCACTGGAGCCTAAAGTTATCGTTCGATTTGCTTTAACATGGTCTCAAACGCTTCTTTGAGTCAAAATCTAGCGTGAGCTAGACTTTCAGGTCCTGACCTTTGAGGTCAAATTTCAGGTCAAAGGACAGGTAACAGCGTTAACGGTTGACTTCCCCCAAACTTCGTGCATAGGTCAATCAGACTATGCTGATTCCAAAAATCAAGTCCATTTTGCGAGAGCGATTGACCTAGGTCAAATTTAAGGTCAAACGAAGAGGAACGCGCTGGAGCCTAACCCTACCGTCCGATTTGCTTTAAAATGGTCTCAAACGATTCCTTGGGTCAAAATCTAGAGTGAGCGAGACCTTCAGGTCCTGACCTTTAAGGTCAAATTTCAGGTCAAAGGACCTGAAAGTCTTGCTCGCGCTATATTTTGACCCGAGGAATCGTTTGAGACCATTCTAAAGCAAATCGGACGGTAACGTTAGGCTCCAGCGCGTTCCTCTTCGTTTGACCTCAAATTTGACCTAGAAGGTCAATCGCTCTTGCAAAATGGATTTGATTTTTGGAATCAGCATGGTCTGATTGACCTATGCACGAAGTTTGGGGGAAGTCAACCGTTAACGCTGTTCCCTGTCCTTTGACCTGCAAATTTGACCTTAAAGGTCAGGACCTGAAAGTCACGCTCACACTAGATTTTGACCCAAGGAATCGTTTGAGACCATTTTAAAGCAAATCGGACGGCAACTGTAGGCTCCAGCGCGTTCCCCTTCGTTTGACCTCAAAATTGACTTAGAAGGTCAATCTCTATCACAAAATAGACTAGATTTTTGGAATTAGCATGGTCTGATTGACCTATGCACGAAGTTTTGGGGAAATCAACCGTTAACGCTGTTTCCTGTCCTTTGACCTGAAATTTGACCTTAAAGGTCAGGACCTAAAAGTCTCGCTCACGCTAGAGTTTGACCCAAGAAATCGTTTGAGGTCATTTTAAAGCAAATCGGATGGTAACTTTAGGCTGCAGCGCGTTCCCCTTCGGTTGACGTCAAATTTGATCTAGGTCAATCGCTATCGCAAAATGGACTTGTTTTCTTAGAATCAGCATGGTCTGATTGACCTATGCACGAAGTTTGGGGGAAATCAACCGTTAATGCTGTTCACTGTCCTTTGACCTGACATTTGACCTTAAATGTCAGAACCTGTTAGTCTCGCTCACGCTAGATTTTGACCCAAGGAATCGTTTGAGACCGTTTTAAATGCAAATCGGACAGTAACTTTAGGCTCCAGCGCGTTCCCCTTCGTTTGACCTCAAAGCAAAATGGGCTTGATTTTTGGAATCAGCATGGTCTGATTGACCTATGCACGAAGTTTGGGGAAATCAAC
The DNA here is from genome assembly GCA_036785665.1 of Chirona hameri. NCBI lineage: Eukaryota > Metazoa > Arthropoda > Thecostraca > Balanomorpha > Balanidae > Chirona > Chirona hameri. Next base: position 103,838 of record JAXIVJ010002409.1, read on the forward strand.
CGTTAACGCTGTTCCCTGTCCTTTGACCTGAAATTTGACCTTGAAGGTCAGCACTTGAAAGTCTCGCTCACGCTAGATTTTGACCCAAGGAATCGTTTGAGACCATTTTAAAGCTAATCGGACGGTAACTTTAGGCTCCAGCGCGTTCCCCTTCGTTTGCCCCCAAATGTGACCTAGAAGGTCAATCTCTATCGCAAAATGGACTAGATTTTTGGAATCAGCATGGTCTGATTGACCTATACACGAAGTTTGGGGAAAATAAAAATTTGACGCTGGAGTTGTGTGATGACGATGACTAAACTTCACGGACATACCTTACCTACCCTAAATTTCGAATTTCTTCCCGGTTTAAGCCACTTTATTTTGCAACCACACCATTTCTAATTATTTCTTTATTTGATATTTTGGTGTTTTTTATAGCTTTTCGACCTTTTGGGGCATCGAAAAAGGAAAGATGTCAGCTTGACGTTTTTATTGTTCCGACATTGCCTTACAGTGAGCAGAACTATGTCAATTGTCAGCTGTATCCAGGGGCGTCGCCGATCATTTTTTAGTGTGTGTGTGTGTGTGGGGGGGGGGGGGGGGGGGGGTGTTCGGCCGAAAGGACGAAAAAAAGAGGTAGGCCAATTTTGTAATGCCTTTGCAGCATTTTTAATGTGGAATTTCATGTTATAGTAGGTACTTGTTATTTAGCGCCGCGAAGCGGCGCGAAATTTTTACGGGTTAGCCTAATAAAACCCAGAAACATAGGCAGTGAGCCTAGTAGAGAATAAGAAGTTAAACATGCTATTCATTCAATTCACCGTTACAACGAACCGAAGACGATGGCGATGGTTTCGTTATGACGATGGCCACCGATGTGACGTCGCGAAGCGGCGTGAAAATGTTAATTTTATGTCTTGGAAAACTACATTTTAATATTGGAACCAGAGCGTGAGTGGAGCCAAGCCTCGGGTAACCCCTATTAGGCGAGGCAAGATAGGGTCGGACCTGGACATGGCTCGAATCTAGTCTTGTGTCGCACCATTCTAAAAATAATGAATGGGGCCACCATTGACCAGCGTGGCGATGGCTCACCCAACCTGGGATGGGAGCAGCAGGGGTGCAAAGTGCACGTGCTCTCACGGTGCGATACAAGCATATGCGTACACAAGGCAAGGGGAGGAGCAAATGGGCAATCCCCCCCCCCCCTGAATGTATATACATACCCTTTGGTCGAAAAATGGATGATTTTTTAAAAGAGAAAAATGGTGAAAATATGCCCTTTTAAAAATAAAGTGGGCCAAATCTGGTGAGCACGTACACTACTGCTGATATCAAGCTGAATCCTTCCATGCACGACCGAGAGTCATTCCCAAAGACATTTCGGTTTCTCAACTCGAATCATGATTCATAAACGAAAACCAACAGTCCCGAATACGGCTCGTGCACACTCCCGGGTTCAACTAGCGAGACGAACAACTGCAATTTAGAGATATCAGGGCCAAATCCGGCCTCCAACTTCAGAGGTCCCTCTCCTTCCTCCAGAGGGCCCACTCAGACCTCCATATGGCCCACTTTGACCTCTAGAAGGCCCCTCTGGATACCATTGGATCCCCTCTGGCTTCCAGAGAGCCCGCTTTGACCTCCCGAGGGCCCACTCCGGCTTCCGGATGGCCCTCTGGCTTCCAGAGGGCCCACTCTGGCATCCAGAGGGACCCTCTGGATACTAATTGACCCCCCCTGGCTTCTAGTGGACCCACTCTGACCTTCAAATGGCCGACTCTGGCCTCCAGGGGCCACTCTGGCCTTCGGAAGGTCCCTCTGGCATCATGACGGCCACTCTCGCTTTCAGAGGGCTCATTCTGACCTCCAGAGGGCCGCCTCCGGCTTCCAGAGGTCCCCATGCGGCCTCCAGAGGGCATGCTCTGACCTCCAGAGGGCCCACCCCGGCCCCCACCTCCAGAAGGCCTACCACTGCCTCCACCTCCAGGGGGCCCACTTCAGCCTCCAGAGGGCCAACTCTGTGTCTGACCTCTAGATGGCCCTCTCTGGCCTTCAGTGTGCCTCTCTGACCTTCATAAGGCCCTCTCTAGCCTCCATAGGGCCCCTCTGGATATCATTGGGCCCCTCCTGGCGTCCAGAGGGCCCATTTTGACCTACAGGAGTGTCACCACTCTGACCTCCAGAGGGATCACACTCACCACGGTAGGACCCCCTCTGGATTCCAGAGAATCCTATCTGGATTCCAGGGCCCCACTCCGACCTCTAGAGGGCCCACTCTGGCCTCGAGAGGGTTCACTTTGGCCTCCGGGGGGGGGGGGGGCATTCTGGCTTCCAGAGGGTCCTCTCCGACCTCTAGAGGGCCCACTCTGACCTGAAGCCCAGGCGGGTCCTTCGGGCCCACCTGGGCTCCAAGTGACGTGAGGGAAAGATATGTTGGCCCCTTCATGGGCTTAGGGCGGGGGTATGGCCCGCATGGCCCCCCTTGCGACCGCCACTGATCTCAGGGACCCTCTGTCGGTCTCAGGGGCTCTCTGTCAGTCTGAGATGACACTGTGTCGGTCTGGAGGCCCTTGGTCGGCCTGAGGGGTCCTCTGTCGGCCTGATGGATCCTCTATCGGCCTGAGAGGTCATCTGGCCGCCTGCTGTAGCCCTTGGCCAGCTTGAGGGGACCCTTGTTCGGCCTGAGAGGACCCTCTGTCGGCCTGAGGAGACCCTCTGACTGCCTGAGGGGCCCTCTGTCATCATGAGGGGTCATTCGTCGGCCTGAGTGGACCCTCTGACGGCCTGAGGGGCCTTCTGTCGGCCTGTGAGGACCCTCGGTCAGCTTGAGAGAGCATTTGGTCGACTTGAGGGGTTTTGGTCAGCTTGAAGGGCATTGATCGGCTTTGGGAGTCATTTGACGGCCTGAGGGCCCTCTGTCGGCCTGAATGGGCCCTCTGTTGGCCCGTGCGGGCCTTCGATCAGCTTGAGGGTGCATTCGTTTTTCTTGAGACCTCTATCGACCTAGGGGCTCTAGGTCGGCTTGATGGGCCCTATATTCAGTGCGCATGAGCATACACAAATTCAGCCAATTGGTCGGTACAGCAATTCACACATCATCGGCGCTTGCTGGTCCGTTGAACGGCAGCCGAGTGTCCTGAGGACCAAACATGTTATCAAAAAGTGGATTTAAGGTACATACCGATCCACCCTCGCAATTTTCCAAATCGGAAATCAATTCTGACGACCACGTCTAATTTACACACACCATGGTCATTGCAAAATACTTTGACCTCATCGGGGTCAGGACCTTCACGTGCGCCATGTACCTCTTCATATGTAAAGGTTATAAAATAAAGGTTATATTTACCCCTCGCCCTACGGGAGCTTTTTCACCTTTGCCCTACGGGGGGGGGGGGGGGGGGGCTGACAGGCCCCCTGTTAACCTCCAAACCAAACAACTTAGAGCAATGCGGTAAGAACCAGCATGTTCCCTGTCATGAGAGGAATCTAACAGTGTGCGATTTTGAGGTTTCAGGTCAATGGTTGACCTTCCAGGTCAAGTGAATGACCTCGGATTTACCACGTCCAGAACGGCGATTTTGCTCTTCAGAAAACCTCAAAATTAGAAATTGATAAATATAAATAAAAAGGCATGTTCCTAGACCAGTTTTGGGTAAAAAATACAGAAAAGGTAATTACTTGTTCGTATCTTGTCAAAAAAGGTCAACAAAAGTTATAAAAAATGACGTCATCAGTTTCTTATACTTAGGAAGTCATCACTCAGTCAAAAATGAAGATATTGCTTTGAAATTTGTTATGAGTATTTTCCATACTCAGTTCTCTCACCTAAATTCTGTTTTTTCTAACATCTTTGAAAACTTTGATTTTGTGGGGATTTAAAAAAAACATTTTTATTTTATTTTAACCCTATTTGTAACAGGCTCCCTATTTGTAACAGGGGGGGGGGGGGGGGCGGATTCCGCCCCCCGGAGATCTCGAGATCTACCCGTCCGATTTCAAAAATGAAACGGTGTTTGGTTCCCCTCAACACGATCTACATTTCTGAATAATAAGAAAATCTAAATTTTGGATAGGGGGCAACAGGGGGGCAAAAACGACAAATTTGTGTGGTATTTTTGATCCAACATAGCTTTTATGTTTATCGACCGATTTTAACACAACTAATAGGAATCGATAGAGATTGAATTGGAAATTGATATATGATGGTGACGTTTGAAAATTCAAAAATCATAGGCGTGTGCAGGTCACTCAATATGGGGGTGAAGTAAATGCGTAATAAAACAAATTTGATGTTGTTTTTTTGATAAATGAAATCATATGTGATTGTGACATTATAAAAACAGTTATAAATCATATTTTTTGCCATAGGCGGTACCAGGTAGTGAAAAAGGGAGGTCAAATTGGGAAATATATTAACCGCAGAGAAGTTGCTACTCAGCACTATAAATATGTTACTGATCGTAGATAGTTCCTTTTTGCATGTTGTACTTCATCATAGGCGTACCCAGGATCCAAACTGGGGCGGCGCAAGACCTTTTGATAAGTATATTATCCGCTATTATGATACTAACTAGTCAACAGTGACTATTTCACTTACAACTTCAATTAACATTGCTTACCCCCCTTTTTACCCTACCTGGACTCGCCTATTATCTTATAATCATTCGTAGAGTAGCCTGTGGTGCGTGTTTCTTCCGAAAACTGCAGTATTTTATGTCATTGTACGCCCATGCCTCTTAGTTTCCTTGCAATAATATGACCCCCTTTCTTCCATTCCTGAGCGCGCCTTTGCAAAAAATGACTTTATTCCCTTTGCTGGCCTCATATGTGCATATATCATTATAAGCTAAACGTCTATTGCGCCGTTATCGCTGGCATATCGTCATCACCATGCCAGTCACCCCCCTTTTCATGTGCCTGAACACGCCCCTGAAACTCTATATGTAATAAACTATGCAAATAATGGAAGAAGAAGCTATCTTTTACATCTTGATAGCTATAAATGCCCCTTGCATCGCTCTATTGGATTCCCGCCAAGCATTGAATACTTCCTGGAAACTCCCCCTTTTCAAGCCCCTGGAACCGCCTCTGCCATGCAATTTTTATGATATTTCATTAACATCAACTAATTTGCACTTGTTGCAATCACCGTAAACCGATGTAACTCCTTCATACTTGAGGCAGTTAGGAAGAAACCGTGAAGATCGCATTTCCGTATTATCGCCAAAAAATCGCCTCCAAACCCACCCAAAACTGTGCCCTGGAACCGCCTCTGTTCAGGTTAAGAACTCAAAATTTTGACTTCAAATGCGGTATTCATTTCTATGAATCCCAAAATTTCATGGGCCTTCTCCCAGCCGTTCGGGAGATATCTGCGAAAAACATGAGGGGGGGGGGGGGGGGGGGGGGGAGGGAGGGAGGGGCGGAATCCGCCCCCCTGTTACAAATAGGGTTAAGGGTCAAAAACCCAAAAATATCAAAATCCGAGATTGCCATTATAAAGAGGATGCCATTTTGCATCTTTGGTAATTGAGTTTGCAATTTACTTTAAAGGGAAATAATGACCTTTTTCCACAAAAATGGAGTTAGCACTTGAAATCGCCAGACGAGACCAAAATATATTGTAAATTCATCACATTTTGCATGAAAACTTTCCTACCGAAAGATATTTCAAGTTAAAGTTGATAAGCGTTCCACACTTTTAACGACCGGTACTTGCAAGTACTTTTGGTTCTCATCAAACTGCGGGCTTTTCCCGTATTGTTTTTTTACGCAATGGAGTGGAAAATATATTGTGCGTTCTGCTTGTTGTGATTATATGCCCGGCGGTCTTATAAAACTAACAGCGATTGGAAAAGTGGCAATACAATCGGAAGCTCATCGATGCACATCAACGGCGGCATAGTTAGTGGTTGCGACCCTCAATTTTTGAAAATAAATTCATTTGTTTTCAACATTAGGACTATTGTATAATTTGTCTGTGGCTGTGTATAACACTATGCTTTATATTATCATGAAAAATAATATTTTTTCCCCAAAAAACTAACAAACAATAACACAAAACTGGCAATTAAATCGGAAGCTCATCGATGCACATCGACGGCGACCTATTTAGCGTCGGCGATTTGTTTACAAAGCATTGTCATGCTTCTCGGCGCACTTAACCATTGTGGCGAGTTGTTGCTAGTAGCGCTTTCGTTCTCCATGGCAACCAGGCGTGAGCCAATGAAAAGCCAGAACGTATTCCCTTTCTGGCTTTTGATTGGCTGACGCCTGGTTGCCATGGAGAACGAAAGCGCTACTAGCGTGTGTCCGAGCAGCGCTCAGTTTGATCGGAAATGTCACAGAGCCTCCAAAAATGCCGCAATGGATGTAAACAATGGTAGGGAAGGGCGAATTTGTCAATGACCTTCATGAAGTACACAAGGTACTTGTTTGGTATTTTTCCCAAACTTACAACTTCGAATTTGGGAATAATTTTATTTAATTCTTAAATTTAAATAAAATAATTTTAAAACCATAGCGGTAGCCTAAGCAATTGTTGCTAACAAAATCAAAAGGTCATTATTTCCCTTTAAAACTCTGTTTTCTACCATTGTTCTAATATT
>JAXIVJ010002410.1:0-2500 GCA_036785665.1 Chirona hameri
ACATACATACATAGCATACATACATACATACATACATACATACATACATACATACATACATACATATCATACATACATACATACATACATACATACATACATACATACATACTACATACATACATACATACATACATACATACATACATACATACATACATACATACATACATACATACATACATACATACATACATACATACATACATACATACATACATACATACATACATACATACATACATACATACATACATACATACATACATACATACATACATACATACATACATACATACATACATACATACATACATACATACATACATACATACATACATACATACATACATACATACATACATACATACATACATACATACATACATACATACATACATACATACATACATACATACATACATACATACATACATACATACATACATACATACATACATACATACATACATACATACATACATACATACATACATACATACATACATACATACATACATACATACATACATACATACATACATACATACATACATACATACATACATACATACATACATACATACATACATACATACATACATACATACATACATACATACATACATACATACATACATACATACATACATACATACATACATACATACATACATACATACATACATACATACATACATACATACATACATACATACATACATACATACATACATACATACATACATACATACATACATACATACATACATACATACATACATACATACATACATACATACATACATACATACATACATACATACATACATACATACATACATACATACATACATACATACATACATACATACATACATACATACATACATACATACATACATACATACATACATACATACATACATACATACATACATACATACATACATACATACATACATACATACATACATACATACATACATACATACATACATACATACATACATACATACATACATACATACATACATACATACATACATACATACATACATACATACATACATACATACATACATACATACATACATACATACATACATACATACATACATACATACATACATACATACATACATACATACATACATACATACATACATACATACATACATACATACATACATACATACATACATACATACATACATACATACATACATACATACATACATACATACATACATACATACATACATACATACATACATACATACATACATACATACATACATACATACATACATACATACATACATACATACATACATACATACATACATACATACATACATACATACATACATACATACATACATACATACATACATACATACATACATACATACATACATACATACATACATACATACATACATACATACATACATACATACATACATACATACATACATACATACATACATACATACATACATACATACATACATACATACATACATACATACATACATACATACATACATACATACATACATACATACATACATACATACATACATACATACATACATACATACATACATACATACATACATACATACATACATACATACATACATACATACATACATACATACATACATACATACATACATACATACATACATACATACATACATACAATACATACATACATACATACATACATACATACATACATACATACATACATACATACATACATACATACATACATACATACATACATACATACATACATACATACATACATACATACATACATACATACATACATACATACATACATACATACATACATACATACATATACATACATACATACATACATACATACATACTACATACATACATACATACATACATACATACATACATACATACATACATACATACATACATACATACATACATACATACATACATACATACATACATACATACATACATACATACATACATACATACATACATACATACATACATACATACATACATACATACATACATACATACATACATAGATAATAGATAGATAGATAGATAGATAGATAGATAGATAGATAGATAGATAGATAGATAGATAGATAGATAGATAGATAGATAGATAGATAGATAGATAGATAGATAGATAGATAGATAGATAGATAGATAGATAGATAGATAGATAGATAGATAGATAGATAGATAGATAGATAGATAGATAGATAGATAGATAGATAGATAGATAGATAGATAGATAGATAGATAGATAGATAGATAGATAGATAGATAGATAGATAGATAGATAGATAGATAGATAGATAGATAGATAGATAGATAGATAGATAGATAGATAGATAGATAGATAGATAGATAGATAGATAGATAGATAGATAGATAGATAGATAGATAGATAGATAGATAGATAGATAGATAGATAGATAGATAG
>JAXIVJ010002410.1:10000-77500 GCA_036785665.1 Chirona hameri
CATATATTACGCAGGCTACTTGTAACGTAGGCTGCCGTAGAACAGTGTGAATTAATTTGATACCACAGTGTTACTAGACCAATGTTCAAACTGTGATTTAGTTCAGTTTTCTACTTTTGGGATTGTTCAGTTGGCTAAAAACGAGTGCGGATAGGGCTAGCATTCTTATTTTGACCAAATGACGTGGAAAGCATGGTTTAGAAAGGTGGGAACTGGTGGGAACCACGCTTCACCCAAATCATGAGGCTGTGCTATACATGTGATGGTTTGCGCTTTAATCGATGATATTGGGCCCTCGGATGCATTACATGAAAATCGATTCCGTATCGATATTTAAGTATAAGAAATGAGAAAAACTACTCGAAATATTAGTTTTATTATATAAACATTCGTGGATAACAACAAGAATAATGAACAATAATAAGAAAAAGCTATTATTTTCAATAAGCTTAATTGTCCAACTAAGACGACATGCTGATTTTTAACACTAACATTTAAAAAAGTTAAATATACTTACTGTGCAGATTGAAGCGATAGTTATCATCTGAGACTGAGTGGAGGGAATGCACAAGTAATATGTGTTCAGTGAAAGTGTAATGTAAGGAGGTTGTTTATGTTTAAATGTGTATGCATGTTTGTTGGCACGCTTTTTAAGTAGTCTCACGTGCAACTTGCAGCACATGCCGTACGGACTACGGACACTAGGACGAAGTTAAAACTAGTGTCCTGCTGCTGCAGGTTTCGGCGTGTGAACTGTGTGTCTTGCTGATGCAGGTGTCTGCCTGTGACGTGGACTCTTGTTGCAGGTCTGCCCATGACAATAAACCGCCGGCGGAAAACGGAGAAAGCGGAAAAAACACATAAATAAATACAGATTTCCGTGTTGTCGGCATGACTTGCCGATGTCCCAACTATGTATGGGATGCATTATGCACACTGCAGTGTAAAGTAGTTGGTAGGAACATATTTGGCGTTAACTTAACGCACTAGTTTGAACTTCGTCCTAGTGCCCGTAGTCCGTACGGCATGTGCTGCAACGTGAGACTAGTACAATAGCGTGCCAAAAAAAAACATGCGTGCCATGCATAAACATTTAACCCGCTACGGGGGGGCTGACAGCCCCCCCCCCCCCCCCCACCCCTGAGGTTTTTCTCGAATAACATTTTATTCATGGGGTGCATCTTGCTGAAATTTTTAGTAGCTGAGTTTGCAACAATTATACGTAGGCTGTAAAAATTTAATTGAAATTGGTTAAGTAGTTTGGGAGATAATCATGTTTTGATGACGTCATGTTGGTAAAAAAAGAATTATAAATATTTGAGAAATTGTAAAAAAGAGTTTTAAAGCAGATTGCAAACGCAATTCACCAAAGATACAAAATGGCATTCTCTTTAAAATGGCAATCTCGGATTTTTTTTGGAAAAATCCCCACAAAATCACAATTTTCAAAGATATTAGAAAAACCGGAATATATGTGAGAGAACTGAGTATGGACAATATCCATATCAAATTTCAAAGCAATATCTTCATTTTTGACTGAGTGATGGCTCCTAAGTGTAAGAAACTGACGACGTCATTTTTTCCAATAACTTTTTTTGGATTTTTTTTACAAGATACGAACAAATAATTACTTTGTTCGTATTTCTGAGCCAAAACTGGTCTAAGAACATGCCTTTTGATTTACATTTATCAATTTCTAATTTTGAGGTTTTCTGAAGAGCAAAATCGCTGTTCTGGACGTGGTAAATCCGAGGTCATTCACTTGACCTGGAAGGTCACCTGTTGACCTGAAACCTGAAAATCGCATACTGTTAGATTCCTCTCATGACAGGCAACATGCTGGTTCTTACCGCATTGCTCTAAGTTGCTTGGTTTGGAAGTTAACAGGGGGCCTGTCAACCCCCCCCCCCCCGTAGGGCGAAGGTGAAAAAAGTTCCCGTAGGGCGAGGGTTGAACATAAACAACCTCCTTACTTGAAAATATATACACTTGCACTGAACACATTACTTGTACATTCCCTCCATTCAGTCTCAGATGATAACTATTGCTTCAATCTGCACAGTAAGTATATTTAACTTTGGTAATGTTAGTGTTAAAAATCAGCATGTCGTCTTAGTTGGACAATTCAGATTACTTAAAATAATAGTTTTGTATTATTATTGTTCATTATTCATGTTGTTATCCATGTATGTTTATCTATATATAACTAATATTTCGAGTAGTTATTCTTATTTCTTATACTTAAATATCCATACGGAGCTGAAATCGATTTTCATTTCCTGCATCCGAGGGCCTATTATCATTGGTTGAAGCGCAAACCATCACATGTATAGCACAGCCTCATGATTTGGGTGAAGCGTGGTTCCCACCAGTTCCCACCACGCTAAACCATGCTTCCCACGTCATTTGGTCAAAATAAGAATGCTAGCGCTATCCGCACCCCTAAAAGCCGTTGACGATTTTGCATTGTCGAGGTGCGCGCTGCCTCACTCCCCAGCACTCGCCAGGTCAACACACGGGCTTATGTATCTGGTCAACACTGCCCAGTTCAGAAATCGAGTAGTTTAGTTTAGTTTAGTTTATTCAAGTAAATGAGCAACAGGCAGCAGTAACCCAATTACAGCTCAAGTCCAAAGTTTAAACACTTCAGTACATCGGTGAACGCTTATAGCACTTTATGATGCGGCCTGTATAGTTGTAATTGTGATGCGCCAGCGAGATTCGGCCACACCAGACGAGACTAATCTGAGGCAGCGGTGTCGATTTTTAAAAACGGTGGGGGGGGGGGGGCGAACACACTGGCGGATCCAGCCTCTCTCCGCGGGGGCATTGTTTTGTGGCTAAAAAGTAACCCCATTTTTTTCCTCTGCGGATTTCGGTCGGTCACCTTATTTTGGTATTCGAGCTTAAGAAATTCACTTTTCAAAATCAGACAAATTGGTTTTGTGGATTTTGTTTCCGAAAACAAATCAGTTAGTTATTTTTGTTGGGGGGGGGGGGGTCAAAACACAAACAATCCGAGACAGCCATTGCAGAGAATTTCATTTCCTTTCTGTTAACGTTTTGTTTTTGCAATTTGCTTCAAAACTTTATTTTCTACCATTGTTCAAACATTTATATTTTTCCACCAAAAATGGCATGACATGACGTCAACGTCATTATCTCCCAAAATACTATATTAATTTCATTGGAATTTGGCAAGGAGACATAGAAATGATGCAGCATATATACTGCAATGGGTTACCATAGTAAACTAGTCAAATTCTATATCAGTGTAAGTTACTGAAAGTTTGACGTTGATATCTTTCATAGTTTTCAAGTTATTGAGAAAATCTGGGAGGGGCAGATTCTGCCCCCCCCCCCCCCCCCCCCCAGCGGGGCGCGGGTTGTCACCGGGGCTGCTTGAATTGCATCAGGTGCGCTGTTGTGTCTATCATTGAAACCAAGGGATACATACAAACTTCAAATTCAATCACTCGAGAGAATAAAAAAAAATCAGTTTTCATGAAGTTTTCTCCTAAGATCATTGTTTTTCACTTTCAGTGTATGGAACGCGCGGGAGACATACTTGTATTGAATGCCCCTCCCAGATTCCTGAGTGTGTGTGTGGGGGGGGGATTTTCCCCTGATGCCCCCTCCCCCTGGATCCACCAGTGCCAGCAATTACCGCCAAGGAGAGCCTCTGCCAGACAGTTAATATATTTCATTTTTCCATTTTCCAAATTTGTATAAGCAATTGCGAAAGTTGTCATGCCGCGAAGCGGCGCGAAATTTTCCGGTTTTGACTGTGAAAATGGATTTTGACTGCTGTAAAGACAGTTTTTACAATTTTACGATAAATTGGGAACGCGCGGGGGAGGGGGGCATACTTGTATTGAATGCCCCTCCCCCCAGATTCCTGGGGGGGGGGGGGGCATTTTCCCCTGAAGCCTCCTCCCCATGGATCCGCCAGTGGCCGAACAGGGACGGATCCAAGGGAAGCCTATCAGCGCCATGGCTTTACCGAAACCACCAAAATTGGCTGAAAATTAGCATATTTTAAAGAAATTCTAGGCAATTTGTACAATGGACAGTATTTGTAATCAATTAATAGTTCAAAAACAGACGGAATTTCATGAGTTTTCGAATTCTGTCGGACGGCCCCTCAAAACAACGTTTTGGGCCGGTCTGCATCCGCCAGAAGGCTCGAGTGGCGAGTCCTTACCTGGAACCCTTACTTACAGTAACGTACCCAGGATTCACGAGTGGACCATTTTTGCTCAGGGGGCATTAAGTACCCCCACCAAAAAAAAACTCACCGGATTTGGCCCACTATATTTTTAAAAGGGCACATTTTCACCATTTTTCTATTTTAAAAAAAAATATATATTTTCTCGACCAAAGGGGGCACGTACAGACCTTCAGGGGGGGGGGGGGCGGGCAATTACCCCGTTTGCCCTCCTCCTTTGTGTACGCCTATGCTTACTTACAGTAAAACGGCAATGTTAACCTGCCACTGACTGGGGGGTGGGGGGGGGGGCAAATATCTCCCCCGACGAATTTTCGCAATAGCTCACGAACCAATAGCGATGTCAACGTGGTACCTTCTCCTACACCAATTTTACGTGTTCTGTGCGTAAATGAAGCAATTTAGTCGATGAAAAATCGAGATATAACTAATTTAGTGACATCACTACACACGAGTTAGGCTAATAAAAAAATAAACTAAACTTTAAGAGATCATACAAAGTCTATATTTTGAGCAAAATGTAATACAAAAACATCAGAAAATAGCAAATGGCAAGGGCTAAAAAATAGATTCTCTAATTTGTGAAAACTTCGGTTTTTGACCACTAATTTGTTTTTTAAGAAATCATTTTTTTTTAAAGTGCCTTAAAAATCAGACATTGTAAATATGTTTTAAAAAATCACCAGATTTCGCATCTTTATACATAAAGAGGTGATTTAAAACAAACTTTTCTAAGTAAAAGCTGCGTAGACTTTCTTTTAAAATAGAAAACGTGCCAATTTGTTGTCCATTGCAGGCGGTTTGGGAGGCTTGGCCGCTTTGTCCCCTCTTGGATCCGCCAGCGGCCAAAAACATGGGGGGCCGATCGGGTACCATTGGGGGGGGGGGGGCGAACTCAACATGGGGGGGCAAGGGCCACCCCAAAAGTATATAAATCAACACCTATGATCTGAGGTAAGGTCAGCAGCCAGCCTGGCCGGAGAGAAGCGGGTGATGGTTGTCTGGACAACCAAGTCTGTCGAGCTTGTATCATTCAGTTTAATAAATATGGTCAAATTATGTGCTTGCTTGCGTTGAGAGCGATCCGTCGCCTGAAAACTGAATATGCTAATATAGATGTGTCATCCACGGCGGCGCATGAACACAGTTCACATGGTAAGCGTCGGTTTTACTTAATAAACATGCACAGTCTCTCACAATGCGCAGGTACATGAGCTGGTCGAATAAAGCTGGCTAAACACCATATTGCACACGATAAGCACAGTACCAAAATGTGAGACAACAGCCAACACCGGGCCTGGGTCGGCCAGCAGGGAGCGCAGGAGTAGGAGGCTGTTGGGCTGTCCTTTTCAAGGTAGAAGACAGGCCTGCCGCTGCACCTAATGATGGGCCTGGTTCCGGGGAGAGTTGGGCACGCGATGGTTGAAGAATCTGAAGAAAGAACAAAGAACATGAGAAATCATGACATGTAGACAACATGGGCGATGATAACAACATGGGCGCACAGTGTCCCAACATTTGTGCACATTTGTGCAACATCAATTGAAAATGGCAAAAAATGATCATAAGTCCACTTGATGTAAGATAACCTTACAAACCAGTCTGCAAAACGTGGCAGGTTTCAACGAGATAACCTCGGGCAGGGTTGGCACCAACACATCAAAATTGGGGCAGCTTTTGGGAATTTGGGGCACGTCTTGCGAACATGTTACTCATCAGTCTCGTTGCTGGCACTAGTCCAAAAAATCAATTTATTGAAACGTCAATTTTTGTATGCAGTGGGCGGAGCTTGTCATAGGCACTGGCAGAAATTAAAACTCGGATCAGCAGTAGTGTTATTTGGGGGAACTCATGTCAGAAAGGAGCAGAAGCAGGCAAAGAATGAGGTTCTTTATTGCCAAAGTTGGTAAACATGATAATTGCAAAGGAATTCAAGCTTGAAAGTCATCTTAGTATGAAAGACAATGAGCACATCCCTGAAAATGTTAAAATGAAGTGTTCTAAATTTTCTGACTGATTGGACAGGACAGGCATTCGCTGCCAGGACATGATACCCTTACCATCACCCCTTCAGTGGTCAAAGGTGGGGAGGCCAAACAGGTGAGTTTACCAGGTGAGTTTACCTATCTGATCTGGAACACGTTACTCATCAGTCTGTGATAAAGTATTATATTTGGAAAGGTTTGTTTCTCTTCGGCTAGGCCAACAAATACTCACTTAAAACGTTCGCCCTCGACCCACACAAGCAGCATTTCAGCGTCATCGTTCAAAAAACAATGGAACTCACTCAATCTTAAATGATTAATTATTTTACGGATTACGGCCTTGTCAATACAGTATCCACAAACGCACAAGGAATTCGCCGCCGCCCTTATCTACCGTGACAAATAAAACATAAATTATAACCGTATTCAATAACACCAGCCGTGCTGTGTACAGTGAGCTTGACCAATTACCGTTGAGCTCGCTATAGCCAGCTCATCGCTGATTGGTCAAACTTACTGTACACACCGTGCGAACGGGGAACTATCAAAGCGTTCAAAGTTGTAGCATTCAATGCTTGTACCATCCAAAACCGCAGCCAACAACGCTTGCGACATCCAAAATTCACCCGGGTAGGGGACATCTTCATGGGCCAAACTCGCCGCATCCAAAATGGTACTCGCCGCAATCCGCATCCAAAACCGAGACATACAGGCTACAGCCACAAACAAAGCCGTGGCAGTCAAGCTTGCGCCATCCAAAACTGTCTGGCGCGGTCATATTGGAACTACTAGTTGCAGTGACACCCGATAGATGGAGTGAGTAGCGTGGTGATGACGTAGTCACTCTGGCACGCAAGTCGGCTACAGTGGAATATGTTTATGCGAATGGACATCTGACACCACACTGGACCCGACGTCGCCTCGCATCGGCCGGCAGCTGTCGGGCGGGGAGGAGGGTGAGGCGTGAGCGGTGCAGAACGACGGAGTGGGGAAAGTCACATCGAGACCGTGAGAAAGCTAATGGTAATTATAAAACTATGTTTGATGCTGCGCTGGCACTACACCACTTGTTGCTAAGGCCAAGAAAATCACTCACGACGAGGATGGGCGTTAGCTGCCACGTTTCGATATGCGATTACCGGCCCATTCCGATAAACCTCATGGTACTAGCATATGGTACTGCTACTACCATAGTCATTGGCGGATCCAGAACGGTGGTTGGGGGGGGGGGCGAATTCCCTCCAAAAAAAATATCACATAATTCTGAAAACTCATCGTATTTCGCTTGGTTATGCATTGATAGCCGATTTTAAACAAACTTTTCATCGTAAAAGTTGCTTAGATTGTCTTCCATATCAGGAAATGTGTCAATTTTGTACCGATTTCAGGCGGTTTGGAGGGGGGTCACGGCCGCAATCCCCCCCTCCTGGATCCGCTAGTGACCAGTCTGCAACGGATTTAATTAACGAATTTCTTATTCTATAATTAATTATTAATTGTGGTGAATTATTATTGAAAATTTAACATATACATAATTTAATAGTAATACATAAATATAATAGTTAACTCATTAAGTAAGTACCAAGGTGTGTTCTAGATGGACTGGATGAACAGTTTGCTGGTCACATAGGGAGAGCGACGTCCTAACACAGCTTCGAAAACATCCGCCCCTAACTTCAGGCGTTTTCGAAATATAGAGGCACCGCCTCCAAACGGGACGGTCCCGTTTTGACCAGGGGATCCGAGACTAATAGTAGTGGCCAGGCGCCGCTCCGCCAGCCGTTCCCCCGCGTGCGCGCCTATTGCCGTGTGCCCGGTACCTGACCCTGTTGCTCTCCCCTATATTGCGCTCCCACACTGCTTTCTTCATTAGTGACGTGACAGACATGACTCGGGGCACGTGGAAAACGACCGTGGGGACAATTCAGAGAATTGTTTAGGCAGTGGAGCAGTTAATGTTCCTATACCACCAATGGAATAACACACATATTTAAAGGAAATAGTTCACCTTGTAATTTTTTACCAAACACGATTTGATTATATTTTTTAATACAATTTCTTTTTATATTGTCAAAAATGGCCTTATATCGAGCCGATTCAGGACATAAGGTCGTAAATTTTGTATTGTTTATAAAAAACTATATGCATACTCTCCGAGTCAGAGTCCTGACGTCACGCGAATGTAAAAAATGGTTCAGCCAATCAGATTCGAAAGTAGTCGCGTAAGGATAGAATCGCATTGGAGATGTGCCAACCGGCAGCCGGCGTTCGCTTGCTAGCACCAGCTGCAAGCTGATTGACTGATGGTATAGCCTCTGCCCGGGCTAAAACCAATACAACATTCTTTCGCCAGCACCGCATTCCTTCGCCAAAAAAAATCAAATATATTCGGCTGGAAAGTCTTTTCAGTCAGGAAAACTTGCGGATGGGGGTTTTCCAACACGGGCTACAAAACTGCTATCTCAGTTTAAAACTAATGTTGAAGGTGAACTATTTCCTTTAATGCTTAGTAGTAGTGGCCAGGCGCTACTCCGCCAGCCCCCCCCCCCCCCCCCCCCCCCCCCCCCCCGCCTATTGACGTGTGCCCGGTACCTGACCCTTTTCCTCTCCCCTCTACTGAGCTCCCACGCTGCATTAGTGACGACTGACGTGGCAGACATGACTCGGGGCACGTGGAAAGCGACCGGGGGGGGGGGGGGGGACAATTAACCCTCGCCCTACGGGAGCTTTTTCACCTTCGCCCTACGGACCAAGCAACTTCGAGCAATGCGGTAAGAACCAGCATGTTGCCTGTCATGAGAGGAATCTAAAAGTATGCGATTTTTAGGCTTCAGGTCAACGGGGGGTGACCTTCCAGGTCAAGTGAATGACCTCGGATTTAACACGTCCAGAACAGCGATTTTGCTCTTCTGAAAACCTCAAAATTAGAAATGGATAAATGTAAATAAAAAGGCATGTTCCTAGACCAGTTTTGGCTCAGAAATACAAAAAAAAGTAATTATTTGTTCGTATCTTGTCAAAAAATGTCAAAAAAAGTTATTAAAAAAAATGACGTCATCAGTTTCTTACACTTGGGAGCCATCACTAAGTCAATAATAGAGATATAGCTTTGAAATTTGGTATGAGTATTGTCCATACTCAGTTATCTCACATATATTCCAGGTTTTTTAATATCTTTGAAAATTTAGATTTTGTGGGGATTCCCCCCCCCCCCAAAAAAAATATTGTTTTCCCATTTTAGGGGTCAAAAACCCAAAATTATGAAAATCCGAGTTTGCCATTTTACATAGAATGCCATTTTGTATCTTTGGTAAATTGAGTTTGCAATTGAGTTTGCTTTAAAACTCTGTTTTCTACGATTTTGTCAAATATTTCTCATTTGTTTACCAACATGACGTCATCAAAACATTATTATCTCCCAAAATACTTAACAAATTTCAAATACATTTCTACAGCCTACGTATAATTGTTGTAAACTCAGCCACCAAAAATGTCAGCAAGATGCACTTTATGTGTCAAAAGTTATTCAAGAAAAACCTCAGGGGCCTGTCAGGCCCCCCCCCCCCCCCCCCCGTAGGGCGAGGGTTAAAGGGAAATAATGACCTTTTTCCACAAAAATGGAGTCAGCACTTGAAATCGCCAGACGAGACCAAAATATATTGTAAATTCATCACATTTTGCATGAAAACTTTCCTACCGAAAGATATCTCAAGTTAAAGTTGATAAGCGCTCCACACTTTTAACGACCGGTACTTGCAAGTACTTTTGGTCCTCATCAAACTGCGGGCTTTTCCCGTATTGTTTTTTACGCAATGGAGTGGAAAATATATTGTGCGTTCTGCTTGTTGTGATTATATGCCCGGCGATCTTCTAAAACTAACAGCGATTGGAAAAAGTGGCAATAAAATCGGAAGCTCATCGATGCACATCAACGGCGGCATAGTTAGTAGTTGCGACCCTCAATTTTTGGAAATCGATTCATTTGTTTTCAACATTAGGAGTATTGTATAATTTGTCTGTGGCTGTATATAACACTATGCTTTATATTATCATGACAAATTATAATTTTTCCCCAAAAAACTAACAAACAATAACACAAAACTGGCAATTAAATCGGAAGCTCATCGATGCACATCGACGGCGACCTATTTAGCGTCGGCGATTTGTTTACAAAGTCATTGTCATGCTTCTCGGCGCACTTAACCATTGTGGCGAGTTGTTCCTGATTAGTATACCCAAGTCCCGTAGCAGGCTTTGTTAATGACGTCACTGGTGCCATTCTTGTGTAGCATTGCAAAATATATCTGATTTTGAGTTGAAAGCTAATTAAAGACTTATTCAAATTATTGTTTTTAAAGGAAATAGTTCACCTTCAACATTAGTTTTAAACTGAGATAGCAGTTTTGTAGCCCGTGTTGGGAAACCCCTATCTGCAAGTTTTCTTGACTGAAAAGACTCCAGCCGAATATATTTGATTTTTTTGGCAAAGGAATGCGGTGCTGGGTAAAGAATGTTGTACTGGTTATCGCCCGGGCAGAGGCTATACCATCAGCCAATCAGCTTACACCTGGTGCTAGCGAGCGAACGCCGGCCGCCGGTTGGCACATCTCCAATGTGAGTCTATCTTTACGCGACTACTTTCGAATCTGATTGGCTGAACCATTTTGTACATTCGCGTGACGTCAGGACTCTGACTCAGAGAGTATGCAAATAGTTTTGATAAACAATTAAAATTTACGGCCTTCTGTCCTGAATCGGCGCGATATAAGGCCATTTTTGACAATATAAAAAGAAATTGTATTAACAAATATAATCAAATCTTGTTGGGTAAAATTTTTCCAAGGTGAACTATTTCCTTTAAGTTTGAATTTTCTTGTTAATCATTATTAAAGGTATTTTATCACTGCATTTCATAATAGTTGACACTTCAGAAACTTGTGACGTAATAATATTGTATCCAATATGCATTTCCCTCACCTTTTGCTATTGTGGCGCAGTGCCGAGTGCTTTGCGAATACTAGCTTGCCTGGGGTTAAATTCATTCCGCCCTTATTTTATTCGAGTTGGTATAGTTTGCATGTTGTTGTTATTCATGACTTATACTGATAGTCAGTCATGCATCACGGATGCTTCACGGATTGTTTCACGGATCAGAGCGCTGCTCGAACGCACGCTAGTAGCGCTAGTAGCGCTTTCGTTCTCCATGGCAACCAGGCGTGAACCAATGAAAAGCCAGAACGTATTCCCTTTCTGGCTTTTGATTGGCTGACGCCTGGTTGCCATGGAAAACGAAAGCGCTACTAGCGCTACTAGCGTGTGTCCGTCCGCTCACAAGGCTAACAAGGAGACCACTAAGCGAGGGCTATTCTGACTGGCTGTATTGGGATTCAAAGCACATGGGGAAAGATTCCAAGCTGCTGATCCGTTCCATGCAACGTTTGCTAGCTTCAGACCAAGTGTGATAAAATATGTAAGAGACAATCCCGTCTGATGTTGGAGATTGATGATTGGTTGTCATGTGATTTTAGTATTTTAGTATTGTATATTTTCGTGTGTATTTGGTTTGCCTTGTTTCCTGACTTCACCTATTAGTGGGTTTATTAACCTGTTGGTGATCAATAGATAAATAAATAAATACTACCGAAGTTTTCTTATCCTTGTCCTGTACACAAATATAGACCTTTATCTTCATGGACTTCCCTCTGGCGATCACACCGTTCACTAAGTCTTGTACACATCCTCTGCTTCGTATCAGTGCACCAGTACATACAGCTTCACTGCAGTGGAGCTGCACCACTGGGAAGGGGGTCATACCCAGAGAAAAGTAAAACTGCAATATCAGCCTTTAGTGATGACAGTCATTTTCAACAATTAAATCACCACACATGTAAGCTCTTTAGAGCTTTTTTCTGCTGTTTTCTTTATATATATATGAAAACATGTTACCACAAGCTGTTTGGGATTCGCCTCCCAAGTTGATACATAACCTAGGTATTCTTGTTACATAGAGAGCTATTTCATACTAATGACGATAAGTCGCAGCCACCTGTCAGCTGTCCGTTCTGATGTCGCCTCGTTGACTCCGCGCACCTTGCAGTCACAACCGCGAAATTTGGCAGTTTAGTGGGGATGTAGGGTCGCACTATCGTTTGCAAATTTTACGTCCATCCATGATAGCAATAGTCTGCAATTTTAATTATTATTAATATGATGTGAATATCAGAACTCGTAGGCGCCTCCCGGCTACCACTGAACTGGCTGTTTGCTTTCGGGAGACACTGGCTCAACGGTAATGACCTAATGGGGGGTCAGGATATTTGCTAGATATTTAGGTCAGTAATGCGATACAAGGCAACGTCACTGGCGTGTTTTTATATCTTCTTCATACGCTCAGCGCACTGTTCTGCGTGCTGACCGACCCGAGGTGCCCATATCTGTGCCAGGAGGACGGATAGCGCTGGGTTCGGTGACCGTCCGGCTCGTTATGCGGGGTAGTCGTTTTGTGGACGGCTGGCCGAGACGGATTCGGATGAAGTTACTCATGTACTTGAAGTAATGGATGAAGTAGTTATCCAAAAACTACATCGCTTTGCAAACTTTGAACGCATTTGGGCAGAGCATTGGCTGTCATTTAAAAACAAAAACAAAATAGTCAGAAGCTTTCCAAAGGTTTATGAGTTCAGGACCCGGCATAAAACACTGCAAATTGAAACTGACCTTTCCGCTCTGTTACCAGGAATGCAAAAGCAAATGAAATAACATGTTGGTTACCAAAGACTCCAAAACGTACATTGATATATCTGTCTCATTGATCATGTGTACCTATAGGTACACACGTATTGTATTTAATATATTCAATACAATATATTTTCGATTCATCAGGTTCATTTGAACTCTTATACTACATTGTTGGCTTTCAGAAGGAAGCTGTCTTTGGATAAGCTGTTGTTCATGATGAGGTCTGAAGTCCTTGGACTTGTATAATAGACTATCAGTTTGATACTGTTCTGGGAGTCAGCTGGGATACAGTTTCTGGCTATAATGTCACAGCAGCTTTTTCGTCGGCCTTATAGGCTGTGAACATTCTGTTTCTGTAGTAGAGTTTGATGTCAGCGGTCGGTTTTGCTCCACCACCCTCTGTTGATGATCGAAAGTGTTTATGGAGCTGTTTTTTATCTGGTTATCAATGTCAGTTAGGCTGAAGTTGTTGCTGACTAGGATGCTTCTGATCCTATTGAATTACTGGTGTACTAGGGCCCAGGCTGTATAGTGTGTCAGTGCCCGGTGTATATATGCACGAATTACACTTTCTTTGTATTTAAATGGGCTCTCGCTCAGGCCGTTAAGACATCCACCAATATCAGTGGGTTTCTTGTAAACCGAGGTAACGATTGTTTTATTTGAAGCATCAACTGTTACATCTAGAAATGGAATTCGGTAGTTTACTGACATTTCGAACGTGAATTTGATAATTGATTTCTCTTCAAGTTCGGATTTGAGAGATTTGAGGTTGTTCCTCGTCAACAATATCAACAAATATGTCATCAGTACGTGAAAGGTTTCTTCTAGGCTCTCTAAGGTCAGTGATTCTATCTGTGCCATATACGTTTCCGCAAATGACACCCCAAGGGGGAACCCATTGCCACCCCATCGATCTGTCGGTAAAGTTTGCCCTCTGGGCATTGGAAGGAGTGTCTTTTGTGCATATCTCAAAGAGACGTTTGAGTTAGCTCTTGCTCTAGGTACACGTGGCGCCGGGATAGACGCATGAGAGTACACGTTCTCAAGAAGCATATCAATCGTCTCATCGACAGGGACATTCGTAAAGAGTGAAGATGCGTCAAGAGATGCCAGGGTGCCATGCCTCTCCCGTACTCTGAGTATTTCTATGCATTCTTCAGACGATCTCAGGGAATAAGTTTTCGGTATGCAAGGTGAAATAATAGAGTTCAGCTGTATAGCTACATTGTAAGCTGGCGTGGGAATCCATGCAAAATGATTGGTCTAATAGGGATAACTTCTTTGGGTGTCTGGGTTTTCATAAAAGTAACCTGAGTTAATCTCACCTCTCAGTTTCTGGAATACTACGCCACCGTGCTCTGCGTTAGCGACATCGATTACGTCATTCAGGATGATTGTATATTAGAACAAGTTTTATATCACATTCTTCTAGAACATTCAAACAATAATTCGAATAGATTGAAACTGTGATGTATAGCTTTTCTTGCCTGTGTGCATTATTTCATCTTCTGTATATGGTGCTGATGAAGTATTTTATGACGAAACACGTCCACCTATGTGTTTGCTTTCCTGTGTCATATATGCCATAATTGTCTGTATATGAATACATTTGTCAGACATGAACGGAACAACAACAAGCAACACAGAGATGAAGGAATACTACACCAAGAAGAAGCTAGCAAGCAGTTTTAATCGTCTCAAATTCCTCAATGATTGTATATTAGAACAAGTTTGATATCACATTCTTCTAGAACATTCAAATAATAATTTGAATAGATTGAAACTGTGATGTATAACTTTTCTTGAGTGTGTGCATTATTTCATCTTGTGTATATGGTACTGATGAAGTAATTTATGACGAAACGCGTCCACCCATGTGTTTACTTTCCTGTGTCATGTATGCCATAATTGTCTGTATATGAATATATACACATATATTACATAGCTGGAGAGGGTCAGACGGGTGTTATCGTAAAGCTGGACAATTAAAATTAACCTTAAACGGAAACAATAACAGAATCATACAAAGCCTATACGAGTGACTAACATAGGGTCTGGAATTGAAGATATTGACCGCCACGACGATGTTCATGCTACATTAAGCATGATTTTGTATGTTTTACAGGGGGTAGGGGGAGGGGGGTTCAAACTTCAAACATGTTTGCGCTACTTAATTATATACGGGGCTCAGTCGAAACGTTACGAAGCGTTACATTAAAACGGCAACATTCAACAGGGTGTTGAATATTGCCGAAGAAAGCGTTACGTAATATATAGACGATCCATAGTACGGCGGCGCTCGGCGCGTCGCGACACGACGACGCGTTCTCCCACGGTGTAATGTGATACCCGCCCGCCCCGGGTCTGCCACCCTCACATCATCACTCCATATTTATCTTTCACCAACACCTAACGGCTACCAGAATTCGGCGGGACGGAAGGGCGGAAGCACGAGTTTTGTTAGTCCTCGAGTAACCGATGTCATTTTACAGCTTCAAACTGTATTTACGGTAAATAACACTCTCCGATACATACAACCGGCTATTCTGAGCGTCGTGTCAGGGTTAAAAGATGAGATACATGTTAGAAACGACACACATGCGTACACTGAGAAGAAAAACAAAACACACACAATACACGATCGCAAGCACACACATCCAGCACAGGACATCAGATGTCATGTAAAAGAACGCCAACTTTACGTTTAAATGAAAATAAAGACATGTCACGAATGTCCCGGACAGGGTGTTGTACCGCTGCACCGTACTATATAAAAAGTGACACTTGCCGGTTGTAGTTCTCACGCGCGGGAGGGCCAAATCAGCGTCCTGGCGGGTGCTTCTGGAACGAAGTTCAGAATTGGCCGAAAGCTGGGAAGCGAGAGCCTGCGGTTCCCCTGTGCTGCGAATTTTGTGAAGAAGGTTGAGAGATTGAAGTTCGTACAGCTGTCGGGCGGTGAGCCAGCCCAGTGCATCTCGCACGTCCGATATGTGGTCGAATTTACGTCGGCCAGAGACAGCGCGCAAACCATAATTGACTACCTTAAAACCAACCCAAGAGACGTTTTATTAGTGGATCGCCGGCTTAAACGCGAGCATTTTGAGCACCCATGTGACGACGGTGGTCGTTGGATCCGATTAAGTGGCTGTTAGTTGTATTCTACTGGTCCATATTGGACTGGCAACAAGCGACATGATTCAAAACTTTACCAGTCTCTATTGTTGTGTTATGCTGTGCGCCCGGTGGGCCGGGGCAGTCCTGGCCGGCATGCAGGCCCGCCGTACACCCCTCTGACCCCGGCGGTGACCTATCACTGCCACGGGCCGTGACCGCGCCCACCGAGGTGACCTGTGTCTATACTGAGAGAGGGTAAATGCAGTCACCACCGATCGTCCAGTGTGTGCAGAGGTGCCGGCAGCAGCAACAGACGCAACATGGCGCGGTCGGTAGGACCCCGGTAAAACCGCAACATGGCGCGGTCGGTAGGACCCCGGTCAAACCGCAACATGGCGCGGTCGGTAGGACCCCGGTAAAACCGCAACATGGCGCGGTCGGTAGGACCCCGGTAAAACCGCAACATGGCGCGGTCGGTAGGACCCCGGTAAAACCGCAACATGGCGCGGTCGGTAGGACCCCGGTAAAACCGCAACATGGCGCGGTCGGTAGGACCCCGGTAAAACCGCAACATGGCGCGGTCGGTAGGACCCCGGTAAAACCGCAACATGGCGCGGTCGGTAGGACCCCGGTAAAACCGCAACATGGCGCGGTCGGTAGGACCCCGGTAAAACCGCAACATGGCGCGGTCGGTAGGACTCCGGTAAAACCGCAACATGGCGCGGTCGGTAGGACCCCGGTAAAACCGCAACATGGCGCGGTCGGTAGGACCCCGGTAAAACCGCAACATGGCGCGGTCGGTAGGACCCCGGTAAAACCGCAACATGGCGCGGTCGGTAGGACCCCGGTAAAACCGCAACATCTATCGAGCAGGAAGCATTGTGTATTTGAGTATAGGTACATAAGCCGTTTTTTCTGGGAAATACGCACTGTCTCATTAAAGGGATTATACGGGTTTCCGTCCTGAAAGGAAATGCACTCTTTTGCAGTTGTATGAGCTTTAAACACGTTTAAGACATATAAGAGGGACAACAATGCTCATTTAGTCCATTATTTCAGCAATTATCAGCATTAAAACTTTGGCGTTTTGCGAGACTTGTATCAGATAAAGAGTACTTGATCGGCATTACTGTCCAACACATTTATCATCTTAGAATTTGCAGCAATCAATTTTAGAGTTTTGAATTAGCTGCAAGTCCTACACTGGATCACAAAATGATTATGCAATTCAAAACCTATGGGACTCTTTATTACTACACACTGTTCGTTCGGGTTTTGTGGTTTTCTTATCTCTGGCCTTTAGCGTTGATAATTTGATGGTGGCGTATCGGCGTGAAAAATCGTGAAAAAAACGAATTATATGGGAAAAACTAGGTAACAAGTGTTGTTGGAACAAAACAAGTTTATTTTTCAAATATTGCTTATTTTACCGGAAATATGCAATAAGTGTGGTGTTTTTATTGGCATAAAAGAGATGACCGGCTCTGCCTCGACCGGTCCTGCAGAAAGTACGCGGTGAAACTGCGCACTTTGAAATTTCCTTACGTGCAGAAAAGGTAATTTCCTGAAAAATGTCGCTACCGTGGGACTTCTACCACCTTTATAAGTACGTTTTACTATGCAACTCATTTATTCTGGGAAAACCCCGTATAATCCCTTTAAATAGCGCAAAAACGATTCTTAGTCTTTGTAACAAATTGGCATGCACCTGTTACGGCTTCAATTAACCACATTTTGCAATGTTTGTTTTACTTCGGGTCACTTCAGGTCAGGTCACCAGGTTGCATTAAGTGACCCAATCTTCGTTAAAAAAATAACGGTCGTGCACAGGCAACAGTGTTTGTCCGAGCAGTTTTAAACTCGCATAATTGAATTAGGCTTAACCTTCGCCAGTGCGGGGGTTGATGCCACCCCCTCGGTTTTTCGGGAATAACTCGCGTAAATATCAACCGATTGCGATGAAACTTTCAGTACCGTACTTGTGAACAATGTGACACATATTCTGCAATTTTTTAAGTTGTAGATCACGTGACCAGTGACCTTTTACCTGTTTGTCAAGGTCATGTCAGGCGCAACTGGCGTCCCGTAGTATTGATCCTTGTAACTTGTGCAGTTGCATAGTGTTTGTTGTTCAGGAGCATATGCACAGGTGTTTCCAGGTGACAGTTGTGGTTTCCATTGAGATTGTGACCTCCATTGACCTGTTCAGAGGTCAACCGAGGTAACTTACCTCCGATGACCTCATATTACTTGTTTGGCTTCTGGCAGTTTCTAGGACATTTTGTGACGCTGATTTCAAATATGGGATCCATTTTACATAATGATATGTTCCACTGAGGTCATGCACCCCTAAAGATCAACCGAGGTCACTTGACCTCAAATGACCTGACATGACCTGACATGACCTTTTTGGAATTTGGCAGTTTCTAGGACATTTTGTGACACTGGTTTCAAATTTGGCATCCATTTAGCATAGTTGTATGCTCATTCGCGATTCTAGCTCGATGAATTTCAATTTGATACGCATTTGGTTGAATTTTGGGTCATTGCCATGACTTCAGAGGTCACATAATGACCTAGGACCTTAAAATCGGATATCAATGGCTTCCTCTCGTGACAAGCAACACGCTCGTTTTTCAATATAAGCTCTAGCCCAATTAGGGGCGAAACGCTAGGGGGTCGTACCCCCCCCCCCCCTTGCATGATCACGCACTGATCGGACGCTGCACGGGCGAGGGTTAAGTACCTACACATCGCATATTGATTGAAATAGCAGATTTGTGTATATCTGTGACCTAAGGTCAGGTCGATTCCGTGACCTTCCCATTATATGTCAATATGAAGATATGAAAATGCCTCCCATTCAGAGAATATGCATTACATCAGACCAATTACTTCAGGATCATGTTTGTATAGCCCATTCTTGATTACCCTATGCAACTGCTGCTCAGTGACCCCTACAAGGTCATCTTAGGTCAACGGAGATCAAAACAAAAAACAAAGTGCTCCTTCACATTGGAAAAGAATGTTGAAGAATCGCCAGCTTGGTTCCCTATCCAATAAGAACGTTTGACTGGTTTGTAGGTACATACATATACATACCGTACGTATCTAAGCGAGGTCCAAAGATCCCTACTCCAGCTTATTAAAGGCAATAGTTCACCTTTAACATGGAGTTTTGAACTGAGATGGCAGATTTGTAGAGCAGATCGAAAAATGGGTTGTGAGAAAAAATTAGCTCCATACGTTAAGTAATTTCGACACAGCACTAGTGGCCCCTTTTAAAAGAAGTTTCATTGCCCCGAATCTTGTTTCGGGTTCCCACAACGGTTGTTTACGTTACACGCAGCCTGCGTATATATGTCTAAAGTCCGTCGTTATTGTGTGCAATAGTTTCCATATCCAAGCTATACCATATGCATGACGTCATTGTCACGCAATTGAAAGTTTGGTGTTAGTGGCAGTGGTGTTAGTGGTGTTAAGTGGCAAAACAGCTAAACACCCTGAAGTGATAGCTCCATATGTACCGAAAACATACTCACTAAAATCATCATACCCAGATCAATGCACACCCAGCTAAAACACGAAGGAAATAAACGGGCTCCTACGGTTCCCATGGCTCAGCAGAAGCGAACATTTCTCCCGCCAGCAGGCAAGACTAAATACCGCCAGGGCGCACAGCCCGGCGCAGCCGGGCGGTCGGCTGAGACCCCGCGGGCGGCGGCGGCGGCACTGACAATGCCGGGCTCCACTGTACACCATTCCACTGTGTCCCAGGGACGTCACTCAACTAGCGTTTCGTCGCACCACTGGCTATGGTGAGACATCTACCGGGCGATATTTGAACCAATAGTTCCCGGAAGGTAGATGTGCTCGGTGTTCTATTTTTGGAGGTCGCACGCTTTGGCTGCTACTACTTTGTATGTGGCTGGATACCACGATTTTAGCTGCTGTTAGCTTGGATGACTATGTCCCCTACCCGGGCGAAATTTGGATATCGCAAGCGTTAGATGGTGCTGTTTTGGATGGTACAAGCATTGAATGCTACAACTTCGAACGCTTACATATGCACCCGTGCGAACGCTAATCTCAACACCACCTTTTCTCATGCGGGGCAGCCGGCAGTCGCCAAGGCCCCCAAGTTTGGCGAAATAAAGCCAAGATTGGTTGACTTTAAACAAATATTTGAGCTATAATGCTGTGACGTCACCAGTCAATCTGGTGTAAACCTCCCATCTGGTATAAACCTTTCCGGTTCGTTCAAAAATCTGCTCTAGAGCCGTTGAGGTAGTTTTGAGAAAAAACGAACATTGGATCATATGATTTATATATCCAAGCTACAATTCTGCTATCTCAGTTCAAAACCCCATGTTAAGTTCGACACTTCCCTTTAACACGAGCCCTGGAGGGGAGGGGCGAAATCCCCCCCCCCCTCCGTTTTTTCGAGGATAGCGCAAAAACGGCGGCGCGCATCGCCGCCGTTTTTGCATACCTGTTTGGCAACTAACCATTCAAATTATGTGATTCTTAACTTCGGGTCATCTCAGGTCAGGTCACCAGACCAGGTCACGTGATGACCCTACCTCCAAAACGTTTGCAGTAGTACCACAGTCACAGTTTTAGGCCGATCGGTTTCAAATTTGCAGTATCTCATAAGGTCATAGATACCAACAAGCTGTATATCTCGGATTTTTTTATATCGGTGACTTAAAGGAAATAGTTCACCTTGGGAAATTTTCACCCAACACGATTTGATTATATTTTGTAATACAATTTCTTTTTATATTGTCAAAAATGGCCTTATATCGCGCTGATTCAGGACAGAAGGCCGTAAATTTGTATTGTTTATCAAAACTATATGCATACTCTCCGAGTCAGAGTCCTGACGTCACGCGAATGTAAAAAATGGTTCAGCCAATCAGATTCGAAAGTAGTCTCGTAAGGATAGAATCGCATTGGAGATGTGCCAACCGGCGGCCGGTGATTCGTTTGCTAGCACCAGCTGCAAGCTGATTGGCTGATGGTATAGCCTCTGCCCGGGCTAGAACCAGTGCAACATTATTTCGCCAGCACCGCATTCCTTCGCCAAAAACTCAAATATATTCGGCTGGAGAGTCTTTTCAGTCGAGAAATCTTGCAGATAGGGGTTTCCCAACACGGGCTACAAAACTGCTATCTCAGTTTAAAACTAATGTTGAAGATGAACTATTTCCTTTAACCCTATTTGTAACGGGGGGTGGGCGGATTCCGCCCCCCCCCCCCCCCCCCTCATGTTTTTCGCAGATATCTCCAGAACGGCTGGGAGCAGGCCCATGCAATTTTGGGACTTTTCATAGAATTGAATACCGCATTTGGAGTCAAAATTTTGAGTTCTTAACCTGAACAGAGGCGGTTCCAGGGTACAGTTTTGTGTGGGTTCGGAGGCGATATTTGGCGATAATACGGAAATGCGATCTTCACGGTTTCTTCGTAACTGCCTCAAGTATGAAGGAGTTGCATCGGTTCACGGTGATTGCAACAAGTGCAAATTAGTTGATGTTAATGAAATATCATTAAAATTTCATGGCAGAGGCGGTTTCAGGGGCTTGAAAAAGGGGGGGGGGGAGTTCCAGGAAGTATTCAATGCTTGGCGGGAAGCAAATAGAGCAATGTAAGGGGCATTTATAGTTATCAAGATGTAAAAGATAGCTTCTGCTTCCATTATTTGCATAATTTATTACATATAGAGTTTCAGGGGCGTGTTCAGGCACATGAAAAGGGGGGTGACTGGCTTGGTGATGACGATATGCCAGCGATAACGGCGCAATAGACGGTTAGCTTATAATTATATATGCACATATGAGGCCAGGAAAGGGAATAAAGTCATTTTTTGCAGAGGCGCGCTCAGGAATGGAAGAAAGGAGGTCATATTATTGCAAGGAAACTAAGAGGCATGGGCGTACAATGACATAACATACTGTAGTTTTCGGATGAAACACGCACCACAGGCTACTCTACGAACGATTATAAGATATTAGGCGAGTCCAGGTAGGGTAAAAGGGGGTAAGCAATGTTAATAGAAGTTTTAAGTGAAGTAGTCACTGTTGACTAGTTAGTATCATAATAGCGGATAATATACTTATCAAAAGGTATTGAGCCGCCCCAGTTTGGATCCTGGATACGCCTATGATGAAGTACAACATGCAAAAAGAAACTATCTACGATCAGTAACATATTTATAGTGCTGGGTAGCAACTTGTCTGCGGTTAATATTTTTTTCCCAATTTTACCCCCCTTTTTCACTAACCTGGTACCGCCTATGGCAAAAATATGATTTTTAACTGTTTTGTCTAATGCCACAATCACATATCATTTCATTTATTTTATAAAAAAACATCAAAAAAAAATGTATTACGCATTTACTTCACCCCATATTGAGTGACCTGCACACGCCTATGATTTTTGAATTTTCAAACGCCACTGTGATATATCAATTTCCAATTCAATCTCTATGGATTCGTATTAATTTTGTTAAAATCGGTCGATAAACATGAAAGCTATGTTGGATCAAAAATACCACTAAAATGTGTGGTTTTTGCCCCCCTGTTGCCCCCCTATCAAAAATTTAGATTGTTTTATTATTTAGAAATGTAGATCGTGTTGAGGGGAACCAAACGCCGTTTCATTTTTGAAAATCGAACGGGTAGATCTCGAGATCTCCGGGGGCGGAATCCGCCCCCCCCCCCTGTTACAAATAGGGGTAGCCAGGAGCCTGTTACAAATAGGGTTAAGGTCAGGTCAATTTCGTGACCGCAAACACTGTTTTGTCAATTACTATTGGCATAATGAAGATTAGAGACGTGAAAATGGTACCAATGTGTTTGTCTTGTCAAAACACGTCTCCCAATATGCAACATGACCTACCTGGGTCACCACTTGACCTTGACCTGAGGTCAAATTTCTCAATTGACCTAACCTGGTCAACATGAATATGATTCGAAGTGCCTTGCCTAGACAAACACGATGGCGTCAAACGCATTGCTTTATCTTTGTTAGGTAAAAGTTATTTGCGAAAAACAGTTTTGCCAACAAAAACTTTTTGATATTTGATGACCTCTGGAGCCTAAACTTTTGACCTGATCTCAAATCTGAGGAAACTTTAGCAATTACATTTTGCAAGAGATTTCCATTGCTTTTTCCGTTTGTTCCTAGCTATCATAGTTCCTGTGATACCTGGGGATTTCTGGAGCGAAGTCTTAAAACTTGGAAATCTGACCCTTGATGACCTCAATATTGACCTGAGAAAAAAAATGACCGATGTACTTTCGAAAGAGCTTGTCTCTAGCTATCTAACGTCGTTTTCCGCTTGTCGCTACGTTGCGTCGTTTTTGACATCATAGGGGGGGGGGGCGAAATCCGCCCCCCCCCCCCCGGGCGTGTAACTATCAGAGGCCCTCCAGGGCGCGTGTTAACTGCCAGGGAGCGGCGCCTAGTATTATGACCAGCCAAGGTCACCACATTTTAATCCTATGCTCTGTTGACATTGTACAGCACGGTATGGTACTGGGAATTACGGTGTTATGACGAACATACACACTCTAAGAGCTGTTTCTCTTCCGCCAGACGTGCTGTGTGCTGTATCCACCAAGAGCCAAACACCAACACCAACACCATCATCATCATGCTGCAGTCCTGTCGCTGCTGCTGCTGCACTATGCCTCTGGATAAGGCCTCCAGGATCATCGGCATAACATTGGCGGTCAGTAGTCGCCCTGGTGTAGTCACATTGAGGTCAGTAGTCGCCCTGGTGTAGTCACATTGAGGTCAAGTATTCACCATGGTAGTCACATCGGCGGCCAGTAGGTGTAGGGTGTTTGTGGTCCAAGGAAGACGACGACTTTATACCTTTTGCCTCGGACAGCTTAGGAAAAAACTTCCATGCACTTGAACGGAAAGTGATGAAGGAACTGAGGGTTTGACAGATACGCTGATCGCTTGTATCTAATCTATGTAAAGTAATCCCGGTAACAGCCATGCAGAAACCTGATTTCGTGCGGAACGGGTTGCCATCCCAGTCAGAAAAATTTGCGTTGCTACCATTTTCTGTAGCCTAATATAACCAGTTTATCAAATGGACAGTGGCGGCGGATGGTATTTTCGGATGGGGGGGGGGCAAAGAAACCCAGGGGGCCCCCTTGGCCAAAGGGCCCCCTTCCCACGGCCAAAGCCCCCCCCCCCTCACCAAACGGCCCACATGTGTCTGGTGAAGTGTCAGGTGACTGGTGTCTAACGTATTGCATCATATATCTAAAGTTTCGTGTCTGATTGCAGAAGCCTGCTTGATGTCTTATCGTAGGCGTACCCAGGGGGGGGGGGGGCAAACGGGTAAATTGCCCTCCCCCCCCCCCCGAAGGTCCGTCCGTGTCCCCTTGGCCGTATGTGCCCCTTTCCAAAGATGCTCCACAGAGCAATGGTTTTTTTGTGGGGGGGGAGAAATGTTGAAAATATGCCCCTTTTAAAAATATAGTGGGCCAAATCCGGTGAACTTTTTTGGTGGGGGCACCTTATGCCCCCCTGATAAAAAAATGACCCCTCCTGGAGTGAATCCCAGGTACGCCACTGTGTCTTATGGCTTAGGTGTGCCTGTTGTCTGATGCCTGGTGACTAGTGACTGGTATCTGGTGTCTGGTGTCTGGTGACTAGTGACTGGTGTCTGGTGTCTGGTGACTAGTGACTGGTGTCTGGTGTCTGGTGACTAGTGACTGGTGTCTGGTGACTGGTGTCTGGTGACTAGTGACTGGTGTCTGGTGACTGGTGTCTGGTGACTAGTGACTGGTGTCTGGTGACTGGTGTCTGGTGACTAGTGACTAGTGACTGGTGTCTGGTGTCTGGACTGTGGTGTCTAATGTTGACTGGTGTCTGGTGTCTGGTGTCTGGTGTCTGGTGTCTGGTGTCTGGTGTCTGGTGACTGGGGTCTGGTGTCTGGTGTCTGGACTGTGGTGTCTAATGTTGACTGGTGTCTGGACTGTGGTGTCTAATGTTGACTGATGTCTGGTGTCTGGTGTCTGGTGTTTGGTGTCTGGTGTCTAGTGACTGGTGTCTGGTGTCTGGTGTTTGGTGTCTGGTGTCTGGTGTCTGGACTGTGGTGTCTAATATTGACTGGTGTCTGGTGTCTGGTGTCTGGTGTCTGGTGTCTGGTGTCTGTGACTGGTGTCTGGTGTCTGGTGACTGGTGACTGGTGTCTGGTGACTGGTGTCTGGACTGTGGTGTCTAATGTTGACTGGTGTCTGGACTGTGGTGTCTAATGTTGACTGATGTCTGGTGTCTGGTGTCTGGTATTTGGTGTCTGGTGTCTGGTGTCTGGTGTCTGGTGTCTGGTGACTGGTGTCTGGACTGTGGTGTCTAATGTTGACTGATGTCTGGTGTCTGGTGTCTGGTGTCTTGTGTCTGGTGACTGGGGTCTGGTGTCTGGTGACTGGGGTCTGGTGTCTAGTGACTGGTGTCTGGTGACTGGTGTCTGGACTGTGGTGTCTAATGTTGACTGGTGTCTGGACTGTGGTGTCTAATGTTGACTGATGTCTGGTGTCTGGTGTCTGGTGTTTGGTGCCTGGTGTCTGGTGTCTGGTGACTGGTGTCTGGTGACTGGTGTCTGGACTGTGGTGTCTAATGTTGACTGATGTCTGGTGTCTGGTGTCTGGTGTCTTGTGTCTGGTGACTGGTGACTGGTGACTGGTGTTTGGTGTCTGGTGTCTGGTGTCTGGTGTCTGGTGTCTGGTGTCTGGTGACTGGTGTCTGGACTGTGGTGTCTAATGTTGACTGGTGTCTGGTGTCTGGTGTCTGGTGTCTGGTGACTGGTGACTGGTGTCTGGTGACTGGTGTCTGGACTGTGGTGTCTAATGTTGACTGGTGTCTGGTGTCTGGTGTCTGGTGTCTGGTGACTGGTGTCTGGACTGTGGTGTCTGGTGTCTGGTGTCTGGACTGTGGTGTCTAATGTTGACTGATGTCTGGTGTCTGGTGTCTGGTGTCTGGTGTCTGGTGTTTGGTGTCTGGTGTTTGGTGTTTGGTGTCTGGTGACTGGTGTCTGGAGTGTGGTGTCTAATGTTGACTGGTGTCTGGTGTCTGGTGTCTGGTGTCTGGTGTCTGGTGTCTGGACTCTGGTGTATAATGTTGACTGATGTTTGGTGTCTGGTGTCTGGTGTCTGGTGTCTGGTGTCTGGTGTTTGGTGTCTGGTGTCTGGTGTCTTGTGTTTGGTGTCTGGTGTCTGGTGTTTGGTGTCTGGTGTCTGGTGTTTGGTGTCTGGTGTCTGGTGACTGGTGTCTGGACTGTGGTGTCTAATGTTGACTGATGTCTGGTGTCTGGTGTCTGGTGTTTGGTGTCTGGTGTTTGGTGTCTGGTGTCTGGTGACTGGTGACTGGTGTCTGGTGTCTGGTGTCTGGTGACTGGTGTCTGGAGTGTGGTGTCTAATGTTGACTGGTGTCTGGTGTCTGGTGTCTGGTGTCTGGTGACTGGTGTCTGGACTGGTGTATAATGTTGACTGGTGTCTGGTGTTTGGTGTCTGGTGTCTGGACTGTGGTGTCTAATGTTGACTGATGTCTGGTGTTTGGTGTCTGGTGTCTGGTGTCTGGTGTCTGGTGACTGGTGTCTGGACTGTGGTGTCTAATGTTGACTGATGTCTGGTGTTCGGTGTCTGGTGTCTGGTGTCTGGTGTCTGGTGACTGGTGTCTGGTCTGTGGTGTCTAATGTTGACTGGTGCCTGGTGTCTGGTGTCTGGTGACTGGTGACTGGTGTTTGGTGTCTAATGTTGACGGATGTCTGGAGTCTGGAGTCTGGAGTCTGGTGTCTGGAGTCTGGAGTCTGGTGTCTGGTGTTTGGTGTCTGGTGTCTGGTGACTGGTGTCTGGTGTCTGGTGTCTGGTGTCTGGTGTCTGGTGTCTGGTGTCTGGTGACTGGTGTCTGGACTGTGGTGTCTAATGTTGACTGATGTCTGGTGTCTGGTGTCTGGTGTCTAATGTTGACTGGTGACTAGTTACTGGTGTATGGTGTTGACTGATGCCTGAAGTGTAGTGTCTAGTGTCTAGTGTCTAGTGACTGGTGACTGGTGTCTAGTGACTGGTGTCTAGTGACTGGTGTTTGGTGACTGGTGACTGGGGGCTGGGGACTGGTGACTGGTGACTGGTGACTGGTGACTGGTGACTGGTGACTGGTGACTTGTGACTGGTGACTGGTGACTGGTGTTTGGTGACTGATGTCTGGTGACTGGTGATTAGTGTATGATGTGTGGTGACTGGTGACTGGTGACTGGTGACTGGTGACTGGTGACTGGTGACTGGTGACTGGTGACTGGTGACTGGTGACTGGTGACTGGTGACTGGTGACTGGTGACTGGTGACTGGTGACTGGTGACTGGTGACTGGTGACTGGTGACTGGTGACTGGTGACTGGTGACTGGTGACTGGTGATTGGTGTCTGATGTGTAGTGGCTGGTGTCTGGTGACTGGTGATTAGTGTATGATGTGTGGTGACTGGTGACTGGTGACTGGTGACTGGTGACTGGTGACTGGTGACTGGTGACTGGTGACTGGTGACTGGTGACTGGTGACTGGTGACTGGTGACTTGTGACTGGTGACTGGTGACTGGTGACTGGTGACTGGTGACTGGTGACTGGTGACTGGTGACTGGTGACTGGTGACTGGTGACTGGTGACTGGTGACTGGTGACTGGTGACTGGTGACTGGTGACTGGTGACTGGTGACTGGTGACTGGTGACTGGTGACTGGTGACTGGTGACTGGTGACTGGTGACTGGTGACTGGTGACTGGTGACTGGTGATTAGTGTCTGATGTGTAGTGACTGGTGGCTGGTGACTGGTGACTGGTATTTAATGTTGACTGGTGCCGGTTCACCAGATCCTATCCGCCGGCTCGGTGATCCGCGGCTGCATGGCGCTGATGGTAGTGCCTAACTCCGAGACCTTCCGGAACGCCTTCGACAACAGCGAGGTCGTAGTGGAGGAGGCGCGCACCCTCCTGCTGATAGAGATCTGCTCCTCCGCAATCTGGACCATCTTCTGCGTCCTGCTGGTGATCGGCGTGTACCGGGAGGCACCCTGCCTCGTGATCGCCTTCCTGGTCTTCTTCTGCCTGGGCCTGACGCTCGCCATTGTGATTATTTTGTACGCCTTCTACGACCCCAGCTGCCTCATCAGCGAGCTCCAGATGGAGAAGTTGAGGCAGCAGCACGGGCCGGACACAGTGCGCACCATCATCAACGCCAGCATCGGCATCACCCTGGCCATGACCCTCTACTTCTGGTACCTATGGATGGTGGTGTTTTCCTTCTACAAGCAGCTGACCAGCAGCGGACAGCAGCGGCAGGAGTTCCGGCAGATCCCGATGGTGTAGACGCCGGCCCTCGCGGCACAGCTTGCTGAGTGGAGCCGGGGGTGACGCGGACGGCCATTTCGTTAAAGAGATTATACGTTTTGTTTTCTCCCCAGAATAATTGAGTTGCATAGTAAAACGTGTTTATAAAGGTGGTATAAGTCCCACGGTAGCCACACTTTTCTGGAAATGACCTCTTGTGCACGTAAGGACATTTTCAAGTGCGCAGTGATGCCACCGCGTACATTCTGCAGGCCCGGCTGAGGCAGAGCCAGTCATCTCTTGTATGGTAAGAAAAACACCTCACTTATGGCATAATTCCGGTAAAATAAGCAATAATTATATTTTAATATAATAATATAATTATCATTATATAATTATATATTAATACAATAAACAATATTTATATTTATTAAGCACAAATATTTGGTGAAAATACACTTGTTTTGTTCGAACGACAGCAGCAATTACCTAGTTTTTTTCCCATACAATTCGAAATTTTTGTTATGAATTTTCATGTCAATACGACACTACCAAATTCTCAACGCTTCCGGCCAGAGATAAGAAAACCACAAAACCGGAACGAACAGGGTGTAGTAATAAAGAGTCCCGTAAGTTTTGAATTGCATAATCATTTTGTGATCCATTGTAGGACTTGCAGTTAATTCAAAACTCTAAAATTGCACCATCGAATTTGATGCAGATCTTACGATAAAAGTGATGGACAGTAATGCCGATCAAGTACTCGTTATCTGATAAGTCTGAAAAACGCCAAAGTTGTAACGCGGATAATTGCTGAAATAATGGACTAAATGAACATTGAGGTCCCTGCTATATGTCTTAAACGTGTTTAACACGCGCACGGCCGGGGGGTTGATTTCCGCCCCCCCCCCTCTTCCGGTTGTTCCTGAATAGCGGGAAAACGATGGCGCTCAGCGCTGTCAAATTTGACACAGCAGTTTGAGCATTAATTACCCGCATAGTCTAAACAAAATTGTCATATCAGGTCAGGTCACCAGGCCAGGTCACGTGACCCCACCTCCAAAAAGTGTGCAGTCATATCACAGCCACAGTTGTTAGCCGATCGGTTTCAAACTTACAGGATTTCATAAGGCCATATGTACCTACAATTCGTATATCTCGGATTTTGTATATCGGTGACCTTAGATCGGGTCAATTTCGTGACCTCCCATTATAAGTCAATGTGGAAATATGCAAATGCTTCCTATTCAGAGGATACGCATGATAGCAGCCCGATTCCTTCTGGATCATGTTATCATAGGCTATTCATAATGACCCAAGTGCAATTTTTGTTCTTTGACCCCTACAGGGTCAGTCGAGGTCATCCGAGGTCACCAACACTTCTGTGTATATAACTCTCGACAGAATGAAGATAGAGAATGAAGCCGGTACTAATGTGTTTGTCTCGTCGAAACACGTCTCCCAATATGCAACTTGACCCACTTCCAGGTCACCACTAGACCTTGACCTGGGGCCATTTTTTTTAGTTGACCTAAGCTGGTCAACATGAATATAATTCGAAGCGCCTTGACGGACAAACACGATGGTGTCAAAATTATTTCCATATCGTTATTAGGAAAGGTTATTTGTGAAAAAAAAACAGTTTTGGAAAAATAGCCTTGTTGACCTTCACTGACCTCTGGAGCCTAAACTATTGACCTGAGCTAAAAGTTGAGCATCATTTGGCGATTTACTTTTTCAAGAACTTTCCATAGTTTTTTTTTCTGTTTGTTCCTAGCTATCATAGTTCCTGTATCTGTTATAATATCTGGGGGTTTCTGGAGCTAAGTCCTACAACTGGAAAATCTGACCATTGATGACCTCTGGTGACCTCAATATTGACCTGACATTAACAAATACCGATATACCTTCGATAGAGCTTGTCTCGAGCTATCTAATTCCGTTTTCTGCTTGTCGCTACGTTACGTGGTTTTCGATATATTAGGGGGGCTGAAATCAACCCCACCCCCCCCCCCCCCCCTCCACCCCCGTTCGTGTTTGGCGTAGACCCCCGACCGTGCACGTGTTGCTCATACAACTGCAAAAGGGTGCATTTCCTTTCAGGACGGAAACCCGTACTGATTCCCTTTAAGCGTTCAGAGAGCGGCGCGGGGCTCGGGAGAACCGATGCTGTCGGCGTCGGGTGGGAGCTTATACTCGGGAGAACCGATGATGTCGGCGTCGGGTGGGAGCTTATACTCGGGAGAACCGATGCTGTCGGCGTCGGGTGGGAGCTTATTTTCGGGAGAACCGATGCTGTCGGCGTCGGGTGGGAGCTTATACTCGGGAGAACCGATGCTGTCGGCGTCGGGTGGGAGCTTATACTCGGGAGAACCGATGTTGTCGGCGTCGGGTGGGAGCTTATTTTCGGGAGAACCGATGCTGTCGGCGTCGGGTGGGAGCTTATACTCGGGAGAACCGATGTTGTCGGCGTCGGGTGGGAGCTTATTTTCGGGAGAACCGATGCTGTCGACGTCGGGTGGGAGATTATACTCGGGAGAACCGATGCTGTCGGCGTCGGGTGGGAGCTTATACTCGGGAGAACCGATGATGTCGGCGTCGGGTGGGAGCTTATACTCGAGAGGAAGTGATGCTGTCGGCGTCGGGTGGGAGCTTATACTCGGTAGAACCGATGCTGTCGGCGTCGGGTGGGAGCTTATACTCGGGAGAACCGATGATGTCTGCGTCGGGTGGGAGCTTATACTCGAGAGGAAGTGATGCTGTCGGCGTCGGGTGGGAGCTTATACTCGGAGGAAGTGTTTCTACTTTTACTGCTTTCCGAAACTTAGTTTATCCGCGCCCTTTTCAGGCGCGGATCTAGGGGGGGTGCCCTAGCGCCCCCCCCCCCCCCCATAGATTATATCTAGGTATTTTATTATACGATCGATCTATTTGTTTTACTCGTTGCTGGTGGTATCCGTGGACCGTGGTGCTTGTGTGACTTCCGAGCGTTTCGGTGTCATCGTTTTTCTTCTGTGCTTTGTTATGGCAATGGGAGCTCGACCACTGGCATGACCTGACACTAACATGACACATTCTGACACCTTCGCGGCGCGACATGACATTTAACGGTACCTATTGACACTAACATGACACATTCTGACACCTTCGGGGCGCGACATGACATTTAACTGGACCTATTCGGACAGATGACTATCTATTCGCTGGAGTGTTTCTTCTGCTACATTGTAATAATAGCTATATACTAGGCCTTTACATGCCGATAGTAAATAGGAATAGCCGTTGTTTTAACAGAGCGCGCTATTACCTATTAGCTCCGGGAATATACCATCTGACAGCCTGAGCTGATCAAGGTATTTTCTTTCTGATCAAATAGGTCCAGTTTGCTATCTCAAACGGCTGTCTCTGGAGGAAGAGACCATCCTTATTCCTTATACCTACTCCCTTCGGCCAACATGACAGGCCAGTGCCCAGTGCCGGTATAAAATGGTTATCACTGACTCACAGAGGTTTTATCGGAAAAGGCATCAGGTTATCCGCCAGGTACCTATATAGGAAAAGTATGAGATGGTGGGCGACATTCAAATGGAATCAGTGATTACCTACCGCTAGGCGCAATGTGGAACAGCCAGATGATCCATACATTTGGTGCCTTTGTAAAACATTGGCATGTTCTGACAAAGTACTTAGATACATTGGCAAAGTAGGTAGGTCACGGCACATTTAGTCATTAAAATACAGATGCCATTTAATGTGCGGATGCTTTGCCTGTCAACGGCTGGTGATGGGTTGTTTGCGGTCAGCACCTTTTTTGGACGGCGTCTGTAATTGGTTGTCGCCAGGCAGCGGCGCCTGTGATTGATGAAGGAAAACTACGGTACTGGGAATGCACGGTCTTGGCCGAACCTCCCGTCGAATTTAATTAGCCAGAACAAATAAGCGAATCGCGTTCGGTGTGAAAACTGTTTCATTAGCCAAAACACTTTCAGACACGATTGAAGATGGCGTTTGACCTTTGACCTCTTCATTCCACATTCCCGCTGCCGTAATGCAATGCAAAATGATGTTCTAAACATATGAATGTATTATGTAGCTAATTGTTTGTACTCTTGGCAATAAGCTGACATTTCATACGCAGATGCCGCGTCGGTCTTGCTGTCGTTCGTTGCACACACGCATACGGCTAGTAGGTACTCACGCATACGGCTAGTAGGTATTCACGCATACGGCGAGAAGGTACTCACGCATACGGCTAGTAGGTACTCACGCATACGGCTAGTAGGTACTCACGCATATGGTTAGTACTGACGCTTACGCTATTCACACGACAGGGGTTCGGTGGCTTTGACCCCGCCCAGCTCGGGGTTGAAGGCACGTCACGTCCGTGCACAGAGGACTGTTTCTAGACATGAAGCGAGGCCGTGCCCTCGGGACATACCGCTGGACCGAAGGGTCTGTTGGAGACACGCCACGCCCGTGACCAGACTCATTATAATGCTCATTCAGATTCCGCATTAATTGTAGGAACTCACGACTTCATATCAATGTGTATGTACAACTACACAATGCTCACAACTACACAGACCATAGATTCGGACCAGCCAATGCTCACGTGAGCGTTGAACAGGGTCGCTTTTTCGGCACACGACGGCCCGTCCTGCTACACAGGACGGAGGCACACGTGACACAGTTGTAACTAATGACAACTCCGGCGACAGTTCTCACGCCAGCCTGTGTGCGTCTGGCGCCGGACCGAGCGGGACCGAGCGTTTCGCTGCAGCGGCTGACAGCTGACAGCAGCGGCTGGCAGCAGCAGCTGACAGCAGCAGCTGACAGCAGCAGCTGACAGCAGCGGCTGACAGCAGCAGCTGACAGCTCAGCTGACAGCAGCAGCTGACAGCAGCAGCTGACAGCAGCAGATGACAGCAGCGGCTGACAGCAGCGGCTGACAGCAGCAGCTGACAGCAGCAGCTGACAGCAGCAGCTGACAGCAGCAGCTGACAGCAGCAGCTGGGTGTGTGATGGACTGCCGCGTGCTCTCCACTCACGCGGGGGGCAGCCACGACAGCACGTCACAGCCACGACCCTGCAGCCACGACAGCACGTCTGGGCGCAGACATGCTGCAGGGACTGAGGGGTGCAACTGTGGGCCCAGACATGCCGCGGGGACTGAGGGGTGCAGCTGTGGGCCCAGACATGCTGCGTGGACTGAGGGGTGCAACTGTGGGCCCAGACATGCTGCAGGGACTGAGGGGTGCAACTGTGGGCCCAGACATGCTGCGTGGACTGAGGGGTGCAGCTGTGGGCCCAGACATGCTGCGTGGACTGAGGGGTGCAGCCGTGGGCCCAGACATGCTGCGTGGACTGAGGGGTGCAGCTGTAGGTCCAGACGAGCTGCAGGGACTGAGGGGTGCAGCTGTAGGTCCAGACGAGCTGCGTGGACTGGGGGTGCAGCTGTAGGTCCAGACATGCCGCGTGGACTGGGGGTGCAGCTGTAGGTCCAGACGAGCTGCAGGGAATGGCCACGAAGGAATGTGCTTTATACATCACCTCGGCATTACTGAGATCGATTATACTCATCCGCATTCTAATTAATTCCTGGACTCTGATTGTCTGGTCCTGACTTCATATTAACCCCTGCCCTACGGGAGCCTTTTTCACCTTCGCCCTAAGGGGGGGGGGGGGCCTGACAGCTCCCCCTGTTAACTTCCGAACCAAGCAACTTAGAGCAATGCAGTAAGAACCAGCATGTTGCCTATCATGAGAAGAATCTAACAGTATGCGATTTTTTGGTTTCAGGTCAACGGGTGACCTTCCAGGTCAAGTGAATGACCTCGGCTCGACCACGTCCAGAGCAGCGATTTTGCTCGTCAGAAAACCTAAAAATGAGAAATTGATAAATGTAAAAAAGGCGTGTTCCTAGACCAGTTTTGTCTCAGAAATACAGAAAAGGTAATTATTTGTTCGTATCTTGTCAAAACAAAGTTAAAAAAAAATATTTTGTCGTCATGTGTTTCTTACACTTAGAGAGCCATCACTCAGTCAAAAATAGAGATTGTTTTGAAATTTGGTTTGGGTATTGTCCATACTCAGTTCTCTCAGATATATTCCGGTTTTCAACATCTTTGAAAATTTTGATTTTGTGGCGATTTAAAAAACAAATGAGGGTCAAAATCCCAAAATTTTGGAAATCCGAGATTGCCATTTTAAAAAGAATGCCATTTTGTATCTTTAGTAAATTGTGTTTGCAATTTGCTTTAAAACTCTGTTTTCTACGATTTTTCAAATATTTATCGTTTTTCCACCAACATGACATCATCAAAACATGATTTTTTCTCCAAAATTCTTGACCAATTTCAATTAAATTTGTACAGCTTACGTAAGATTGTTGTAAACTCAGCTACTGAAAATTGCAGCAAAATGCGCCACATGTGTCAAAAGTGATTACAGACAAACCTCGGGGGGGGGGCTGACAGTTGCACGGAACTGTCAGCCCCCCCCCCCCCCCCGTAGGGCGAGGATTAAAGCCAATGCACTATTGGCGGACTTTACTGTCTAACACACTGGGTTGTGTTGTAAATAACGTGATGACATTGGTCGAATGCCCGCTGCTGTCTCGGGAGTACGTTGCTTAAATTGAATTTGGTTACGATGGATGGCGATGTTTGACCAGAGGTGAGGTGTTGAAACTTAACACACAGCTACGGAGAGTTTGAACGCATGCTAAGAAAACAGCAGCAGGTATTATTAACTTCCAAAAGCTTCCGAACACCGAGGGTCCCGTCCGTTCGATTGACAAATACTCAACGTCTACTGCTTTTATATATACATTAATTCAAAAGTTTCCGCAACAGAGCAGCCCTTAGTGTTCGGCTTTGTTACCACCTCGGTATGAAACGCCGAATGCCGCGCGAGCTGCACAGCCCCCGCTCTGCTGTCTGAAAAGAAAAGAAAATGTGTCTAACGTTTGTGATGCGCTGCTGTCAGTGTCGCTTTGCATGGCTGTCGTTCTCTCGTGTACATGTCTAGGTATAAGGCTATTGTGTTACAGGGGACAAACCATCAATGGGAAAATGCAACCCACCATCGCTCATCCTGATAAATGTTTGTACGCAACCTGCTCATCCTATGCCATTTTGTACGGAATCCGCTTATCCTGAACAATTTGTGTATGGAACCCGCTCATCCTGAGCGATTTTGTACGGAACCCGCTTATTCTGAACAATTTGTGTATGGAACCCGCTCATCCTGAGCCATTTTGTACGGAACCCGCTTATCCTGAACAATTTGTGTATGGAACCCGCTTATCCTGAGCCATTTTGCACGGAACCCGCTAATCCTAAACAATTTGTGTACGGAACCCGCTCATCCTGAGCCATTTTGTACGGAACCCGCTCATCCTGAGCCATTTTGCACGGAACCCGCTCATCCTGAGCCATTGTGTACGGAACCCGCTCATCCTGAGCCATTTTGTACGGAACCCGCTCATCCTG
Source organism: Chirona hameri (assembly GCA_036785665.1). Lineage (NCBI taxonomy): Eukaryota > Metazoa > Arthropoda > Thecostraca > Balanomorpha > Balanidae > Chirona > Chirona hameri. The sequence goes on from JAXIVJ010002410.1 coordinate 45,904, forward strand.
AGCCATTTTGTACGGAACCCGCTTATCCTGAGTCATTTTCAACTATTGGATCATCACACCTGTGCTTGAGGCGAGCACATCCTTGTTGGAGTGCCCGACTGTTCATCATAGTCTATTTTCACCAGACAGTTTGTAAATGTTGGTACCTCGATATAGCTTATGAGCAGGGGCGTAGGGAGGATTTCGCCCATGAGGGGGGGGGGGGGGGGAAATGGGATCAGAGGGACCCTCGTAGCCAAGGGGGCCCACTTAATTAAAACAGTACAGAATGTTGTATGTTGTAAAACAACGACAAATAAATTTTCGACAACGAAAACAAAAAGTTTCTTTTCTTTTTGAGAGTCAAAAACGAAAAAAATGGAAATCGGAGATAGACATTGTGAATATAATGTTATGTCCTTTCTTTCGGCATTTTTATTAAAAAATTTCTTCAAAACTCGAATGTATACGATTTTTCAAACATTTATTGTTTTTTTTCTTCTCACCAATAATGACATTGACGTGATTAACCCGCGCACTGCAGGGAGGGGTGATTCCCCCCCCCCCTCAGTTTATTTTCTCGCAGATAGCGAAAAAACGACGGCGCGCAGCGCTGCCGGGTTTTGACACACCTGTTAGGACATCAATTGCGCACACTTTGAAAAAAAATAACCTCTGGTCATCTCAGGTCAGGTCACCAGACCAGGTCAAGTGACCCCACCTCCAAAAATGTTTACAGTTGTGCCAAAGCCACAGTTTTTCACCGATCACTTTGAAACTTACAGGATGTCATGAAGGCATAAGTACTTACAATTGGTTATCTCGGAATTTGTATATCGGTGACCTAAGGTCAGGTCAATTTCGTAACTTCCCCATAATAAGATAATGGGAAATATACAAATGCTTCCTATTTCAAGGATATGCATGATATTAGTCCAATTACTTCTGGATCATGTTATTATAGGATATTCTTGATGATCCAAGTGTAAGTTTTGTTCAGTGACCCCTTGGGGTCATTTGAGGTCATCCGAGGTCACCATCACTTTGTCAATGACTCCCGACATAATTAATATATAGAAGTAAAACAGACAGCAATGTTTTGTCTCGTCGAGACACGTTTCCCTATATGCAACATGCCCTACTTGGGTCATCACTTGACCTTGACCTGAGGTCAAATTTTTGAATTGACCTAACAAAGTCACCATGTATATAATTCGAAGCGCCTTGACGTGATAAACACAATGGCGTAAACAGTTTTTCGTTATTAAGTAAAAAGTTAATAGCGAAAAACGATTTTGAAAAAAACAGCATTTTCCCCCTTTGTTGCCCTCTGGAGCCTCAAATATTGACCTAATATCAAATTTGAGGAATCATGTCGATTGCAAATTTGACTGGCTGGCGATTGCTTTTTCAGTTTGTTTCTAACTAGCATAGTTTTTTAAATATATGTGAATTTCTGGAGCGAAGTCCTAAAACAGGAAAACAAATGGAAATGTTGACCTTTGATGACCTCTGGTGACCTCAACTTTGACCTGACTTTTTATAAAAAAAAATACTGAAATACTTTCGATAGAACTTGTATCAAGCTATCAAATGCCGTTTTCAACTTGTCCCTAGGTAGCGTAGTTTTCGAGATATCAAGGGGGGGCGGAAATCAACCCCCTGCAGTTCGTGTTCGGTGCAAACCCCTGCAGTGCGCGGGTTAAAGCGTTATTATCTCCCAAAGTACTCCACCATTGTCATTGAAATGTTGTAATAAGACGTATAATTGGTGCAGCATAATGTACTGAAAGATTGACGTCGATATCGATCATTGTTTTCAAGTTATTCAGAAAATCCGGGAGGGGTGAGATTCTGCCACTTCCAGCGGGGCGCGGATTAACCCGCGCCGTGCCAGGGGGGTTAAACCCAACCCCCCCCCCCCTCAGGTTTGTCGAGGGTAGCGAAAAACGGCGGCTCGCAGCGCCGCCTTTTTTGGCACAGCTGTTCGGGCATCAATTGCGCACATTATGTAAACAAGAATACCTCGGGTCATCTCAGGTCAGGTCACGAGATCAGGTCACGTGGCCCCACCTCCCAAAAAAAAACTTGCGGTCGCACCACAGCACCAAGGGGTAGATCGGAAAAAATGTGTCCGAAAGTCGTTTTCTCAGTAAGTAAGCGCAATATCGCCAAGCCATCCAGCATGCCCAAAGCTGCTAACATCGCGAATATGTTGGTAGACTTCAGTGGACCTGCGACGGTTTTTAGGGGGGGGGGGGGGCTTGGATGGGGGAGACGATAGTGACGCGAGACACATTGGTTAACCCGCAATTGACTGGGGAGGGGGGGGGGGGGCGTTAACGTCCCCCTGATGAACTTTCATAATAGTTAAAAACCCAATAATGCTATCAACATGAAACTTAGGTCAGGTTACTTACTAACTTAGGTTCTGCAACATCAATCTGCAACATCAATTGTGCGCCTTCTGTGCAACAATGAACAATTTCCTGCCTGAGGAGTGGTATTTGTGTCGTCCTGACATGTGCAACTTTAGGTACACCGAAAACCCACCAACAAGTGACCTATATTTTGTTCTGTTGGTGGAATATTATGCTCTGATCTGTCTGCTTTCATAAAATTGCCATAAATACGCATGCAAAAATAGTCGGAAAACGATTTACGGCCACGTTTTTGCCGACTACCCCTTGGTGCAGTCACAGTTTTTGAATGATCGGTTTTACACTTACAGGATTTCATAAGGTCATATATATCTACAATTCGTTAATCTTTGATTTTGTTTTATATCAGCGACCTAAGGTCGGGTCAATTTCGTGACCTCTCCATTATAAGTCAATGGGGAAATATTAAAATGCTTCCTATTCCAAGGATACGCAAGATATCAGTCTAATCCCTTCTGGATCATGTTATTATAGGCTATTATTGATGACCTAGGTGCCATTTTTGTTCAGTGACCCCTACAGGGTCAGCCGAGGTCATCCGAGGTCACCCAACAGTTGTATGTCAATAACTCTCGACATAATGACGATAGAGAAGTGAAACCGACACCAATGTGTTTGCCTCGTCGAGTTACATATTGCCATATGCAACATGACCTACTTGGGGGACCACTTGACCTTGACCTGAGGTCAAATTTTGAGGTTGACCTAACCTGGTCAACACTAATATGAGTCGAAGTGCCTTGACGAGACAAACACGATGGCATCACAATTATTGCCTTGTCGTTATTAGGTAAAAATATATTTGTGAAAAACTGTTTTGTAAAAAAAGTATTTTATACATTTGATGAGCTCTGGAGTCTTAAACTATTAACCTGAGCTAAAATCTGAGGACACCTTGTCGATTGCATGTTGCAATGGCTTTCCATTGCTGTTTTCTGTTTGTTCCTAGCTATCATAGTTCCTGTGATATCTGGGGGTTTCTGGAGCGGAGTTCTAAAACTGGACAATTTGACCTTTGATGACCTCTGGTCACTGGTGACATCAATATTGGCTTTAGGAAAAAAAATATCTTAAGTACTTTCGAATGTGCTTGTCGAGAGCTTTCAACCGCGCTCTTCTGCGTATTTCTATCCCTTTTCATTTGTGAGTTGGAGGGGGTCTAATCCCCCCCCCCCCCCTCCCCGGCACGGCGAAGGTGACGCCGAGCACCGGCACGGCGCGGGTTAATGCAAATATTATCCTGAATCTTCTTCAATTCGGATTCAGGAAACAACACAGTACTTACATGCCGATTGTGCACATGTACGATGAAGTTACAAAATCTCTACAAAATAACGAAATAACATGCTCATTATACCTTGATTTACAGAAAGCTTTGAATACAGTTTGCCTAGCAATTCTCTTGAAAAAAATACACCGAATTGTGATACGAGGAGTTTCTACAACACGATAGTCATATATTAATAAGAGGCATAACATGACAATAATAGATGAGGTTTTGAAGTGTCTAAGAAACAAATGATTAAAACTGGCGTCCCACATGGTTTAATGTTAGGTCCTCTTTTATTTATTCTCTATATTAATGATGTCAGCAATACAACAGACATAGGTAACTTTTACTTATTTTCCAATTATATACGGCAATTTGTATTTAAGCTAGAAATGTTGAAGAACTCCAAATAAAGATTAATTAATTAATTCAAAAAAATAACTAGTGGTTCCATGTAAATATATTATTACTAAATGCATCAAAGATAAATTACCAAATATATTTAAGATCAGTGACGTGACAAGATCTTGACAGTATTATGTGATACACCAATCACGAGAAAAACATACAATACATACTTAGGAGTTCTTGTAGATGAAAATCGTAAATGGAATAGTCATACATATAGGTAGTGCAATATGTGTGATAAGCCGTAATATAAGTTATCGGAATATCCAAGGTTTATTTATCCTCACAGCAACTTGTATTGCAGTACAATGCATTAATTCCGCCCCATCTAAATTATTGTGCAGTAATCTGGATTCTGGGGTAGGAATTATGAAACTAACATTAAAAAGCTTTTGAAAATGCAGATACGAGCGATTTGTTCGCCCCTGTAGCTCAGTGGGAGATCGCTGGGATTCTGACCTTTCCTGGTAGTGGCATATCGAGTTCGAGCCAAAGCCAAAGCCTACATTGTCAAAGCCTTGTATTCCTCTCAGACGTTACTAGCATACACTGAAAAACAATGAGAACCTTGACTGGTCTTCCTTCGATAGCCTCACCGGCGCTCGACCGGCAGACCACCTCTACCACCACAGGACCCTCTATAGGCCTGCAGAGGGCCCTCTACAGATCGGTAGGGGCCTCTAAAGGCCGGCTGATGGCCATCTGCAGATCGGCAGGCCCCTCTAAAGGCCGACAGAGGACCCTCTACACTCACTCTACAGATCGGCAGGGTTCTCTAATGGCCAGCGGAGGGCCCTCTACATATTAGCTGGGACACTGCAGATAGACAGGGCCCCTAAAGACTGGAAGAGGACCCTCTACAGGTCGACAGGGCCATCTAAATGCCGACAGAGGCCCTCTGCAGATTGGCAGGGCGATCTACAGATCGACAGGGTCCCCTAAAGGCCGGCAGAGGGCCCTCTCCAGATCGACAGGGACCCTCTACAGATCGACAGGGCCCTATACAGGTCGGCAGAGGGCCCTCTATAACCGGAAGGGGCCCTCTAAATGCCGATAGTGGGCCCTCTGCAGATCGGCAGGGTCCTTTAGAAGCTGGTAGAGGGCCCTATCCACACTGGCTGGGGACCCTTTCTACGTATTTACATATACATGCCTTTAACAGACTAAGCAAGTGCTGTTATTTATTCGTGTTACGATTTTTCGGTTCGTGGGCGTTCTTTTATGCGACGTAAGGCGTCTTGCGGGTGCCTGACACCATCCAAAACACTGGGGCCTTCGGCCCCAGGGGCCCTCGCTCGGTCGCCAGAGGGGCCCGCCTGGCGCCTGGCCTCCAGGGGGATGGCCCCTTGCCACCCCCCCCCCTCCCCCTTGCCTACGCCCTTGCTTATGAGTGTATGTATAGCGTCCTGGACATTATATACTGGATGCTCTATTAGCACCTGAATCATTTTGTACTGCCTTCTGGAAAATACTCATTACCAGTCTGATAGATTCGAGGGCAACATTTTGTTTTTGTTTTGCTTTGAACAATACGCTGCGAATTCAATGCGTTCTCCATGGCATTCGCCACATACCGCTCAGATATTCTTATAAATGAAAAAGTACTCGGAAGTATGCCAATGCAAACCTGATAGGTGATGTCTGCTGTGTTACATGTGCTTCATGGGCGAGACTTGATGGATAGCTATATAGTGTGTAATGATAGCGTGTTTAGTCGCTTTGTATGGTCTGTAGAGACTTTGATGTGACTGTCGGGTTTCCAAATATTGTGCTGTACTGAGTTGCGCAAACACTGTGGCTGGCATGGAGCGCGTCATCTGGCCAACAGAGGTACAAAGAACTGAGCACAGATACCGAGGTCATACCATGGCGTGTAGGTTGTAGACGATACTCTTACACTACACTACTCTTAGTCAGTGTAGTGTTTTATACCACATAGGTCATGTCTTTTAGGTAGGCCGCATGTATTTTAGTTTCATTCTAGTCATGTACCCACTTAATATCTCATGTCTTTGTCTTATATCGCATTTTATATCACATGTTGTATGGTGTCTTTTAGGTTGGTATGTTTGTGTTTTAGCGTGTTTCGCTACGTTTGTGACTTCATCTATAAGTGGGTTTGATTGGCCCGTTGATGATGATTGTAATAAACTAAACTAAAAACTAGACTATAGTGCTGACTGCTGTGTGCTGGCCGTTGACAGTGTTGCTACCTGATCAAGGGATCTCAGAAGTGGCATTGCAGCACTGGAAGCTTACCTTAGGTTCGCGCTGGTACCTTTTATCATTATTGTGTGCGTAATTATGCTTGTAATGAAAATAAACATAGTGATAGTTCACACGGAATGTGTGTCATCCACATCGGCAGGGATTATTGTTGTAACGAGCTGCGTGATCTCCGGAAGATGAAGTGTAGATCATACGGAATGAAATGGCATGCACAGTTGATGACCGGGACCACCTTGAGTCTAACTTATCACGAGGCAGGCTGCTGACCATCGAATCATTGTGTTATAAATTAAGACGTGAATATTTATAGCGGGATTGTATTGCAAATAGCAGAACAGTTCTCCTGACGTCACGAACCACGCTAGGAAGCACGCTGAAACCAACTACGGAATGACTAGACTCGGAGACTAGAATCGAAGACCAGAACAGGGGAGCAGAACATGTTAGCTACTACGTGGCTTACAAAACCAGCAGTAATGCAGATTTATAGCATTCTGGCGACAATGGGGACGGATTTGGTGACGGGAACGTCACGTAGTTGTGTGACGCGGACAGTGGACTATAGGGCATAGTCACGTAACGTCACACGCCAGTCCCGGTGACACGCTGGATCACAGCGACGGCACTACCGTATGACGTCACCGTCAGCCGTCTGTGACGTCACCGTCATCCTTCTGTGACGTCACCGGCGATCTTATGTGACGTCACCGTCGAACCTTTGTGACGTCACCGTCGGCCGTCTGCGCCGTCTCAATCATACCCGCCGCAGTTGCGTCGCTGGCGACTTCCACGCGGTGGCTGCTGCTCCCACTGCTCGTCGGTGTCGGGGGGACGGGGCGCGTCGGCACCGGCGTCCGCCAGCATGTCCAGCAGCAGCTCCACCTGGCGGAGAGAACGGGCGTCACCACCAGGCGGCGCTGGCGGCGGGGCGTCACCACCAGGCGGCGCTGGCGGCGGGGCGTCACCACCAGGCAGCGCTGGCAGCGGGGCGTCACCACCAGGCGGCGCTGGCGGCGGGGCGTCACCACCAGGCGGCGCTGGCGGCGGGGCGTCACCGCCAGGCGGCGCTGGCGGCGGGGCGTCACCACCAGGCGGCGCTGGCGGCGGGGCGTCACCACCAGGCGGCGCTGGCGGCGGGGCGTCACCACCAGGCGGCGCTGGCGGCGGGGCGTCACCACCAGGCGGCGCTGGCGGCGGGGCGTCACACGGCGCCGTCCCTTTTCAAGGTGGCGTGGCACCAGGGAAAGGAGATACTGGTAGGCAGGGGTCCTACCGCAGCACAACAGACCAGTTTTTAGTAAAATAAGTAGTAGATCAGCTGCAATTTCAAAGGCCTGATCTATGCAACACGGAATGTTGAGAGATGCGTTCATTTGATGCGGGGAAATAGAGCATTTCGCTTTAAGTGTACCCACTTTGACAAGAAAATACACCAGTTTCTATAGGTTTAGTCTGACTGTTTAATATGAAGAATGAGGAACCCAAAAGAAATGTCACCTTTTAATGTAATCTGGTTACCGAGACACGAAGGTTTCAAAGTTTGGGCAAACGCCAAACGGATTACGGAAAATTGCAAGATAAATCTGGCTCTATGGGATATATTTTGATGCAAACTGCATAACATTGGCTATGTTACAAATAATATGTTCACCTTAAGCTGTAAAATATCTAATGAAAAGTGCATACACTTGTTCCCTGTTTAAAATTAATGCGCAAAATCACTTTTAATTTTGTTTCGTTCCTCCCACGTTATGGAGTCTTGAAAAATATCCGTCAGATAGTAATGGAAAAAGAGCAGGATCTCGACGGGTCCGGTTCGTTTTCCAGAAACATTCCAGCATTCACTTAAAGTGCGAAGTAACATTTGTTCTGAAATGTGTTTTGCGGTACGCAAGGGCGGATCCAGCGGGCCGTTTTTTTTTTGGGGGGGGGGGCAAACTATTTTTAGAAGACCTTACCTACATTCAATTTCGAATATCTTCCCGGATTTAGGCCACTTTATTTTGCAACCACACAATTTTTATTTCGATTTTTTTTAGCTTTTCGATCTTTTAGGATATCGAAAAAGGAAAGATGTCAGCTTGCAGTTCTTTGATTGATCCGACATTGCCTTCACTGAGCAAAACTGTGTCAATTGTCAGCTGTACCCAGGGGCGTCGCCGATTATTGATCCGACATTGCCTTCACTGAGCAAAACTGTGTCAATTGTCAGCTGTACCCAGGGGCGTCGCCGATTATTGATCCGACATTGCCTTCACTGAGCAAAACTGTGTCAATTGTCAGCTGTACCCAGGGGCGTCGCCGATTATTTTTGAGCGGGGGTGCAGCTGAAATGACGAGAAAAAAATGTACCCCATTTTGTATGCGTGTATTTAAGCCTTTGCAGAATTTGTAATGTGGACATTCATGTTAAAGCAGGTATTTATTAGTTCGTGCCGCGAAGCGGCACGATTTTTTTTAACGGGTTTGACTGATACAACCCAGAAACATGGGCGGTGGGGCCTTGTAGAGAATAAGAAGCTAAACATGCTATTCATTAAATTCACCGTTACAACGGTCTGAAGACGATGGCGATGGCTTCGTTATGACGATGCCCACCGGTGTGACGCCGCGAAGCGGCGTGACAATTTTAATTTTAGGTCGTGGAAAACGAATTTGTATATTGGAACCAGACTCAGGTAACCCCTATTCCTGGTTGCACATCTCGGTATGATTTAAAAATATTGACATTAAGGTAGTTTTTAATATACATATTCTTCGGATAGCAAATCACGATGACCGGTGGCAGTCAGCGCTCAATAGTACATATCCTACTAATAACTGTATACATATGTACCGAACTGTAACAAAACAACTGGTAACAGTGCAAGTGGTTTGAAAGCAACAAGAGGCATAGCGACTTTTCCGCACATAAATGGTCCCTGCGGATCTGGAGGAGCCTGGGGCAAGATGGTTTGGGGAGATGGTCCTGGCCTGGTCCCACTAGTTGGGTCCCACTAGCTCTTCGGTCCAGCAAGTTGGGCACCGCTGGAGCAGCTTCCGGGTGCCGATGTCCGCGTCTTTGCGTTCGCGTCGCCTTTTTCGGAACTCGGCAGACTAGCTAAACATGGAGCCCGCTTAAAAGTTAATATTTTATGAAGGGAGTGGGCCCTGGGGCTAGCAATTAGGTACCGCCAAGGAGAGACTGCCAGACACTTAAAGGGAGATAATCACCTTTTTATTTTGTTAGCAACAATTTCTTTGGCTACCGTTATGGTATTAAAATGTTGTTATCTAAATTTAAGAATTAAATACAATTATTCCCTAATTCCATGTTGGAAGTTTGGGAAATTAATGATCGGTATTTTCCCTCCACTATTGGGAAGTGCAACACCTGGCGCTTTTGCATCAATATGTTCAACGCTATTGAATGGGCACTTGTAAACAAATCGCCGACACTAAATAGGTCGCCGTAGTTTAGCTTGGCATCGGCCGGCCGGTGCCAAGCTTATCCGGCTGGCTTATCCAAGCTGGCCGGCCGGTGGATCGCTTATCGGTAGGAACTAGGAAACTGGCAATATCTTTCGGTAGAAATGTTTATATGCAAAATGTGATGAATTTACATCATATTTTGGTCTCGTCTATCGATTTCAGGTGCTAACTCCATTTTTGTGGAAAAGGGTGATTATCCCCCTCCAATGAGTTCATTTTCACATTTTCCTAATTTGTATAAGCAATTGCGTATTTTGTGTCATGCCGCGAAGCGGCGCGAAATTTTCAAGTTTTTAACTGTGGATAGCTGGATTTTGACTGCTGCAAAGGCAATTTTTACAACTGTACGTCCGACCGTTGGGGGGGGGGGGTCATAGTTTCAGGACCTTTGGGGTGGGGCAAGGCCCCTTTGCCCTCCCCCTGGATCCGCCCTTGGCGGTACGGTGCTTCTTCTAAAACGTGTTATGCGGAACAACAGTTGCAATATCTGCAATGCAGTGCAGTAGTGTTTCAAACGTAATGTTCGGCATCACGCATCCGAATTTTACCAAGTTTCTGGAAGACGAACACACTGATGACCCGACCCATTCGAACTTTGGAAGACGTATACCTATACGGAATGTAAGAAGGATGCTGCTATACAGGGAATCGTGCACAATTATTCATATTTTATTTTATAGAATGCGTAGCAATACAGCGTGTATCAGAGCATTTTCAGCTCAACGGAATTGACTTCCTGAAATGATCACGGTAAGACTTGGGAGGTCGCACAATACACCAATGGTAGCGAGTAGCCACACCGTGCAGCCCGAGATCACATCACACACACATTGCAGCCGACAGCAGACTAATCAAAGCCCCCACACCACCACCACGAACACAGCGGCGCCGGCTGAGACTGACTCACCTTCAGCTTGAGCATGTTGTTCTCCTCCCGGAGGACCTGGTTCTCCTCCGCCAGCTCCGAGCCCCCGGCAGCGCCGGCGTCCGCTGGGCCCATGCCGCCGTCCTCTGTTGGCAGGCGCCCGACGAAACGTTGTCTCATCAAGAAGTGCACGCAAAACAAATGCGAGAACAATGCGTTTATGCCAATACATACGATTGCTCTAGTTAATAAATGTTTAAAGACCAATCGATGTTATTAATATGAATGAATGCATGAATGTATATGAATGCGTTATATAATTGTAATTACGAGGAAAGCTTGCCCGTTTAAAGGAAATAGTTCACCTTCAACATGGGTTTTGAACTGAAATAGCAGTTTTGTAGCCCGTGTTGAGAAATCCTTATCTGGAACTTTTCTTGGCTGAAAAGACTCTCCAGCCGAAGATATTTGACTTTTTGGCGAAGGAATACGGCGCATATATGATGTACCGTACCGTCTGAAAGTGCCAGCACTGCCATGGAGCATGCGCAGACCAATAATGCACACCATAACATTAATAATGTACGACCTTCTGTCCTGAATTGGCGCGATGTAGGACCATTTTTGAAAATAAAAAAAGAAACTGTATTAAAAAATATAATAAAATCGTGTTCTGAAAAATTTCCCGAAAGTGAACTATTTCCTTTAAATCGCTACACTCGCCATAAATGCTAAATAAATGCTAAATTAGGAAGGGAACAACTGGTCCAATTGATTTCCATTGCGCCAATTCCATCAGCATGACAATAAGTGGATAACGTATGCAAGGAAAGTGGACGGAAGGAGGGCTTAAAGGAAATAGTTCACCTTCAATTTTTTTTTACCAAACACGATTTGATTATATTTTTATTACAATTTCTTTTTATATTGTCAAAAATGGCCTTATATCCCGCCGATTCAGGACAGAAGGCCGTAAATTTGTATTGTTTATCAAAACTATATGCATACTCTCTGAGTCAGAGTCCTGACGTCACACGAATGTAAAAAATGGTTCGGCCAATCAGATTCGAAAGTAGTCGCGTAAGGATAGACTCGCATTGGAGATGTGCCAACCGGCGGCCGGCGGTTCGCTTGCTAGCACTAGCTGCAAGCTGATTGGCTGATGGTATAGCCTCTACCCGGGCTAGAACCAGTATAACATTCTTTCGCCAGTACCGCATTCATTCGAGAAAAAAAATCGGCTGGAGTCCTTTCAGTCAAGAAAACTTGCAGATAGGGGTTTCCCAACACGGGCTACAAAACTGCTATCTCAGTTTAAAACTAATGTTGAAGGTGAACTATTTCCTTTAAAGGAAATAGTTCACCTTCAACATTAGTTTTAAACTGAGATAGCAATTTTGTAGCCCGTGTTGGGAAACCCCTATCTGCAAATTTGCTTGACTGAAAAGACTCTCCAACCGAATATATTTGAGTCTTTGGCGAAGGAATGCGGTGCTGGCGAAAGAATGTTGTACTGGTTTTAGCCCGGGCAGAGGCTATACCATCAGCCAATCAGCTTGCAGCTGGCGCTAGAAGCGAATCGCCGGCCGCCGGTTGGCACATCTCCAATGAGAGTCTATCTTTACGCGACTACTTTCGAATCTGATTGGCTGAACCATTTTTTACATTCGCGTGACGTCAGGACTCTGACTCAGAGAGTATGCATATAGTTTTGATAAACAATACAAATTTACGGCCTTCTGTCCTGAATCGGCGCGATATAAGGCCATTTTTGACAATATAAAAAGAAATTGTATTACAAAATCTAATCAAATCGTGTTGGGTAAAAAAATTTCGAAGGTGAACTATTTCCTTTAAGGCAGAATAGGGCAGACGGGAAAGAGGAATGTAGGACTATACCTGTGACCCAGCGGCCGTGGACAAAGGTTGCACTGATGGAGCCAAGTCGGAGCAGAATCGGACCCACGTCGAGTCCATATTCATCGTCATCCTGTGCATCAAAGTCGCGATGGATCATAGACACCGCCGGCCACTTACGAGGACGGGACTTCTTGGGCGCGAAGGGTCTGCGTAGGATTCCTCCAAGCATAGTGGCTGAATCAAGTCAATTACCTGTTGAAAAGAATAAAAGTTGTTAAATTAATGTATTCCGTCTCATCCCCAACTATACCGTCGTCGGCTTTTGCTCTTACGCCCACTTACAGGAGGCGCTCCTTCTCCTCTCTTTGGGATTAGGTTTACGAGGCCTTTCCCAAGGGCATCACCGGGTCGGACGAGACACCAATGCAGGCGACTCGGTGGGAATCGATCCCACGATCGGTGCGGTCTCTGCTCCGAAGTCCAGTGTTGTCCATTGGACCATCCCGGCTAAAATGTGAAATATCAGCATCATGGGGCTAACACTTTTGAAGAGCTAAATCAATATCACCTTTCTAGCCAAAATGAATTGTCAATTCTATATTTGACTGCCAGGTAATGGAGCCACGTCCACATATTTCCGGCTAACCGTCTCACGCAAATGAAATTGAATTGTGAATATGATACGAATTGATTCCATTGATTATGTAGACTGCAATTGGTGTGTATTACCTATTAGTGATGTAAATCGGAGTCCAAATTTGTGGACGTCCAAAAATAGTCCGATTCCGATTTAGACTTTGGTCGGTCAGCCGTCAGCCACAGATATTTTGGACAATTTTCGGTTGAGGCACATTATAGATCACAATGCACGCATTGTCCTACCTTACAGGTCTTTACACCTTACAGGCAGTTAATTGGATGAGCATCTGATGTTTTCTAACAAAGTGTTGTATGATTGATGTATTTAAATGGGAAATTGAATTAATCGGACAATATGATGGTAATTGCGGACATGAAATAAAGTAAAACATCACTAATTGTTATACCTATATAGGATGTTTGTTAAAATCGGACTATTTTCGGACTCTTGGACTCATCTGACACTTTTCGGTCAACATTATCATATTGGATCGGACATGATTCGGAAAATTTCCGAATCTTACACTAGTACCTATCCACTTGCAAAGCAAATTATTTTGAGAGCGACAAGTCTGTCTATTATTCGAACAATCATTGATCCGTTTTTACTACCTGCGAGCTCACCCATGGGTGGAACTTTAATGTAAATTGGGGTTGTAGCTACAACCCCAACAATTTGGGAATTTAACATTACGCCTATGGCACGATGTGGTACAAATGGGCTCTTAACAACTAAGTGCAACCCCAATGATTTTAAAAAAAGTTACGCCTCTGAGCTCACCTATGATTATGGACCGTTACAAGAATAACGACCGACGAGCGCTCACAATAAAACACTAAAATACAATGCGGCCCCGTCAAATGCTGAGCGGCTGACGACTCGACGAGGAATGTAAACAATTATCAAGAGGAATTGTTTTCGGTTTTGCACCCTAATTGGAGCAATTCAGCCAAAAGTTATCTCTTTGAATGCTTAACTTATTTTTAGCAATAATATTATCATAAATTATAAAAACAATTAAGAGTATTTTAAAATATTTTTAATCATATTTGTTTCATAAGTATAATATATAAACAACATGAGAAAAATTAAACATGGCAGCGTCCTAAATGCAGAGACAGAACTGGCGCAAATCGTCGGCTTTTGCTCTCTCAATATTCCTCAATATGCGGGTGCGGTGCGAGAGCTTTTGAAATCCTCGATCTCAATCTGGTGAATTCTATGACCGTGTATCTGTTCAGTTCTCTATTCATTATTATATGACCGTGAATTCACGGCGTTTGTACTCCTCTGTTACGTTTCATCAATTTATAGTGGTAGGTTAACTGTTTATTCTGATGATATAAATCGCACAATCATAGATAATTGATGTATTGCAAATAAAAGCAGTTTCATTGTAGGTTATAGCCAGAGAGTCACTGACCCACAAACCTGTTGACATGTTGACTCATACAATTTGTTTCCTCTTGAAATAGGGAAATGACTAATGACAGACATAAAAGTAGAGAACTTGTCATGCTATTGGTGGTGCAGAAGATACTGATGCACCCAAAAGCACTGATGAGTGATCACCACTAATAGAATGAAAAGTGTGGTGTTTTGGCATCCCTAACTGGGATTGGTTTGTCATCAAGTGCTAAGTCAGTTGGGCGAACTAGGGGGAGGCAATCAAAAAGTTTATAAAAGTTTGCACTGGGCGGAGTGATGCCCTAATAATAATATGGGCCTGCAATAAATATTTTGATTGATTTTGGTACATCACCACACTGAAGCGTGTTGTGTACATCAAAAGAAAGCCTATGTACATCAATATTTTTGTTGGAAAAGAAAGACAAATTATTGATCTACCGAAAAAGTGTTGTTCCAGTGTCCACTGACTGTGTCTTTGTGTCTTTCTGAATACAAATAAAAAGTATTTCCTAAATTCATCAAATCTAGGTTATTTGTTATGCTTCCTAGTGAATTAGTTATTTATCAGATGATTCAATTTTGATTAATTTCTTAATATTATTTGATTTCAGCTTTCTTGTCCAGTATAACATTAACATTATAACATTTTCAGTATAAGTTAACATAATCAATATATTGATTAGCCAGCTGTTTGCACAATCAAAAAGTTGATTGCCGCCGTAATTTTCTGACACCTGTAATCAATTTGTTGATCGCAGTAGATCATTGAATGCACGTTCATTATTTTTTAACTGTAGCTTTCATATACTGTGCATAGTTTCATGTTTTTACTTGCAGATTCTGTGGTTCTAGGTTTATTTCATCGCTTGATTATTCAAATATTGACGTATTACTGTAGGCCTGCAAGCATACCCTTATAAGGGCATCAGTCCGCCCACTTCGATCAACTTCTTGAACGATCAACTTTTGTATTGCCTCCCTGTAGTTTGCCCAACTGAAGTGTATTTGCCTGATGACTGAATGAAAGGCTTAATATACTGCCTAAATATAATAGTGGTGGAGTGTTGGACCCAAATTTTTTAATTATAGGATAATTGGCAAGTGGAGTAATCCCAGCTCCTGAAAAGAGATGCCTTGTAAAGAGATGCCTGTTCCGATGTGTAACTCATTGTGTAGCTCATTTTCTTCTGTGAAGACTGATGGGCACCATGTGACCTTTGTTGTTGGAGTGCCCTTAAACACCATTCATCATCATCATCTGTGAAAACTGAAGTGTTAGAACTTGGTGAGGATAGCTTACCTCAGGATAACAAAGACACCTTGAGGGTGAGGTGCCCTTTTTGAGATGCTAGCATGCATAGTTCAGTTTCTTTAAACGGAATGTTTCACCTTTCTGAATGTTATCAGATATATGCTGGTTGCAGTAGAAAATATGAAGTAAGTGCTGCTGAAAACGATGGTGATATTCTTTATCTTGAAAAGTCACTTAACTTTATACAAATTAAGATTTTTACATTTGGAATGATGACATTGAGCTATAGAGTGCTATAGAGAAAACCTGTATGCTGCCATTTGGCGGAACAATGGTTTCAGACAATTCTGGCAACTTAAATACAAACATCATGGAACTGTGTCTCCCGCACAGAACACAATGACAAGTGTGAGGCATTGTGATACCTAGCTAAATATTTATTAAAAAGACAATCAATCCATAACTGAGACCCCAAACAACATGACAAACTTCAACTTGGACTGCAGCCTATTGTGTTGACTGTTGTTTACCTTGTACTCGCCAAGGTTCAAGAAATACAGGTCATCTGACTTCCAGGACCAACAACTTTGAAGTGGCTGTCAGCCAATCAGCGGCGGCATTACCATAGACCCCATTTGGAAAATTCAAAATTAAATTGTTTAAAGGGAGTGTGCCTACTGTTTTGGAATGTCAAAAATATTTTTTCATAGGGTAAGTAGCTATTGGTTTGATTGTTGTATATGATGAAATTCACATCTGGAGCCCCTTTAGTTGAATTTTCATTTATATTGTTTTTTTGCTTATGTTTTGTTTTGATATCTATAAAACGGTCTTCACTATGGTGATGTTATGTAAAACGGCGCACATCACTTACAGTCACATCATGCAAGATGGAAAGACAAGTTTTGCACAGCACGTTATTACCACTGTGAACTTTATTATGTGCAAGTTTCGTAGCTCTAAATTGATATCTTCTTCAAAAAATGGCCATCGGCCATCATCGAAAAACATGATGGCCGTCCAGTTTCTGTTCGGCTGCTGCTGTCAGCGTGCACAAGCTGTTCTGTTGAATTGATATTGGCCGGCGCTAACAATATGCTAGCAGTTTAATCAATAGTTGCAGTGCTTCTAGTAGCGGAAGCCCTCTGGAGTCTACCTGATAACTTTTTGCTCCTAGCAAGTTCCTGGAGTCTTTGGAATATCTCAGCAACTAGGGCGAATCTGGAGAAACGAAGTCATGGGTCAGTTCAGAAAATTATGTTCTATAGACCAGTGTCAATAACCCCAAATAAGCGATGTGAGTAGGCACAATCCCTTTAAAAATGGATAAGTTTTGGGGAAAATGACCTTAATAATTTAGACATTTCAATAACAGCCAAAGATAATGGCTATCTCAGTTCAAAACCAATACAAAGGTGAAACATTCCCTTTAGGTATCACAGATCAACATCAAATCTTGTAAGGTGGATTTCCAAGCAGTTGTCCAAGCAGTTCCAAGCAGTTGGTTAGAGAGGCATATTCAGTTTACTATCATTGGTAAATTTGATTGGATACTATTTTTCCACTCTTTTTCCCGAGTTTTACTGTGATTTTTCCATTCCTTATTTTAAAATGTATAGGATAATTGGAACCCTGATACTGATTTATGGATGTAATGATGTGGATAGCCTGTGTAGGGAAAGACAGGTAAGAATTGGAATGGGTACCTAATAACTAATTTTGGTGAGCAGGTAATTGGATATTGATAAAGCTGAGTACATGTGTTTTTTTGGTTGAATTTCCCACTCTACGAGTATGCTTATTTTTTTTGCCAGAATGTTCCACTCCGCACCCTAGCTCCAAAGCAATCCTAGGACCCTGTCTTGACCTCGGGTCATCGCAGGTCAGGTCACCAGGCCAGGTCACATGACCCCACTGCCAAAAAGGTTTGTGGTTGTACCACAGCCACAGTTTTTGGCTGATCGGTTTCAAACTTACAGGATTGCATAAGGTCATAGGTACTTACAATTCGTTTATCTCGGATTTTGTATATCGGTGACCTAAAGTCGGGTCAATTTGGATCATGTTATCATAGTCCATTCTTGATGATTCAGGTGCAGTTTTTGTTCAGTGACCACTACAGGGTCAGCTGACGTCATCTGAAGTCACCAACACTTTATTGCCAATAACTCTCGACAGAATGAAGATATAGTAGTGAAACTGACATCAATGTGTTTGTCTCATCGATACATATCTCCCAATGTGCAATATTACCTACTTAGATTACCACTTGACCTTGACCTGAGGTCAAATTTATAAGTTGACCTAAACTGGTCAACATGAATATTGAATATGATTCAAACCGTCCTGACGAGACGAACACGATGGCGTCAAAATTGTTGTCTTATATGTATTAGGTTATAAGTTATTTGAGAAAAAAAGGAAAAATAGCCTTCTTGGCCTTATCATAGTTCCCGATAAATTTTGGGGTTTCTGGAGCGAAGTCCTAAAACTGGAAAATCTCATCTTTGATAACCTCTGGTGACCTCAATATTGACCTGAGCCCAAACAAAAATGAACGAAATAATTTCAAAATGATTTTTGACTATCTTTCGAACGGTATTCTCGGTTTTTGTCTACGTCCTGTAGGAGCCGAGTTCGATGGGGGGGGGGGGGGCGTCGAAACGCTCCCCCCCTCTCCCAGCTCGGCGAAGGTGGCGCCGAGCACCGGCATGGCGCGGGTTAAAAGATGAAAAATGGCTGGCAAAAGTTGTGACATAGCCGATGCTCCAATAAGATGGAACTGGTGATTGTCAAATATTGACTGCTTAGTGCTGGGTCTCCTTAGCCTGTAACCTGCCCTTGCCATTAGCAATTAGGGTTATTACTGGTCATTACAGACAATTCCAATTTGCAGAATTGTCTGTTATTATAATTATGTATAACCTGCTGGCATATCTCAACATGCTTGAGTTAGCCAAGGCTGGCATTGTCTTTACTTGTGGGATACAGGACCGCACTGCAGGAGCAGAATACAGTAAAGGGGTAGGGCAACGGTCACGGAAAACGGTTACGGGAACAGGTATAGGAACGGAAATGGGCACAGACACGTAAACAGGGTGCGGTGCGGGATACAAGAATGGGGAGCGGGGCGGGATACAAGCATGGGGTGCGGGGAACGGAGTACAAGAATGGGGTGCGGGGAGCGGGGTACAAGAATGGAGTGCGGGGGTACAAGAATGGGGTGCGGGGAGCGGGGTACAATAATGGGGTGCGGGGAGCGGGGTATAATAATGGGGAGCGGGGTACAATAATGGGGTGCGGGGAGCGGGGTATAATAATGGGGTGCGGGGAGCGGGGTACAATCATGGGGTGCGGGATCGGGGTATAATAATGGGGTGCGGGGAGCGGGCTACAATCATGGGGTGCGGGGAGCGGGTATAATAATGGGGTGCGGGGAGCGGGGTACAATAAGGGGGTGCTGGGAAGCGGGGTACAATATTGGGGAGCGGGGTATAATAATGGGGTGCGGGGAGCGGGGAGCGGGGTATAATAATGGGGTGCTTGGAGCGGGATACAAGAATGGAGTGCGTGGCGGGATACAAGAATGGGGTGCGGGGAGCGGGATACAATAATGGGGTGCTGGGGAGCGGGGTACAATATTGGGGTGCGGTGAGCGGGGTACAATAATGGGGTGCGGGGAGCGGGGTATATTAATGGGGTGCGGGGAGCGGGGTACAATAATAGGGTCCAGGGAGCGGGGTACAATAATGGGGAGCGGGGTACAATAATGGGGAGCGGGGTACAATAATGGGGTGCGGGGAGCGGGGTACAATAATGGGGTACGGGGAGCGGGGTACAATAATGGGGTGCGGGGAGCGGGGTACAATAATGGGGTGCGGGGAGCAGGGTACAATAAGGGGGTGCGGTGAGCGGGGTACAATAATGGGGTGCGGGGTACGGGGTACAATAATGAGGTGCGTGGAGAGGGGTACAATAATGGGGTGCGAGGAGCGGGGTACAATAATGGGGTGCGGGGAGCGGGGTACAATAATGGGGTGTGGGGAGCGGGGTACAATAATGGGGAGCGGGGTACAATAATGGGGTGCGGGGAGCGGGGTACAATAATGGGGTGTGGGGAGCGGGGTATAATAATGGGGTGCGGGGAGCGGGGTACAATATTGGGGAGCGGGGTACAATAATGGGGTGCGGGGAGCGGGGTATATTAATGGGGTGCGGGGAGCGGGGTACAATAATGGGGTGCGGGGTATATTAATGGGGTGCGGGGCGCAGGGTACAATAATGTGGTGCGGGGAGCGGGGTACAATAATGGGGTGCGGGGAGCGGGGTACAATATTGGGGTGCGGGAAGCGGGGTACAATAATGGGGTGCGGGGAGCGGGATACAATAATGGGGTGTGGGTAGCGGGGTATAATAATGGGGTGCGGGGAGCGGGGTACAATATTGGGGTGTGTGGAGCGGGATACAATAATGGGGTGAGGGGAGCGGGGTACAATAATGGGGAGCGGGGTACAATAATGGGGTGTGGGTAGTGGGGTATAATAATGGAGTGCGGGGAGTGGGGTACAATATTGGGGTGTGGGGAGCGGGGTACAATAATGGGGTGCGGGGAGCGGGGTACAATAATGGGGTGCGGGGAGCGGGGTATAATAATGGGGTGTGTGGAGCGGGGTATAATAATGGGGTGCGGGGAGCGGGGTACAATAATGGGATGTGGGGAGCGGGGTATAATAATGGGGTGCGGGGAGCGGGGTACAATAATGGGGTGCGTGGAGTGGGGTACAATAATGGGGTGCGGGGAGCGGGGTACAATAATGAGGTGCGGGGTATAATAATGGGGTGCGAGGAGCGGGGTACAATAATGGGGTGCGGGGAGCGGGGTAAAATAATGGGGTGCGGGGAGCGGGGTACAATAATGGGGTGCGGGTGCGGGGTACAATAATGGGGTGCGGGGAGCGGGGTATAATAATGGGGTGCGGGGAGCGGGGTACAATCATGGGGTACAGGGAGCGGGGTACAATCATGGGGTGCGGGGAGCGGGGTACAATAATGGGGTGCGGGGTACAATAATGGGGTGCGGGGAGCGGGGACAATAATGGGGTGCGGGGAGTGGGGTATATTAATGGGGTGCTGGGAGCGGAGTATAATAATGGGGAGCGGGGTACAATAATGGGGTGCGGGTTGCGGGGTACAATAATGGGGTGCGGGGTGCGGGGTACAATAATGGGGTGCGGGGAGCGGAGTACAATAATGGGGTGCGGGGAGTGGGGTACAACATGGGGTGCGGGGTGCGGGGTACAATAATGGGGTGCGGGGAGCGGGGTACAATAATGGGGTGCGGGGAGTGGGGTACAATAATGGGGTGCGGGGAGCGGGGTACAATAATGGGGTGCGGGGTATAATAATGGGGTGCGGGGAGCGGGGTACAATAATGGGGTGCGGGGAGTGGGGTACAATAATGGGGAGGGGAGCAGGGTGCAATAATGGGGTGTGAGGAGCGGGGTACAATAATGGGGTGCGGGGTATAATAATGGGGTGCGGGGAGCGGGGTACAATAATGGGGTGCGGGGTACGGGGAGCGAGGTATAATAATGGGGTGCGGGGAGCGGGGTACAATAATGGGGAGCGGGGTACAATACAATAATGGGGTGCGGGGTACAATAATGTGGTGCGGGGAGCGGGGTACAATAATGGGGTGCGGGGAGCGGGGTACAATAATGGGGTGTGTGGAGCGGGGTACAATAATGGGGTGCGGGGAGCGGGGTATAATAATGGGGTGCGGGGCGCAGGGTACAATAATGTGGTGCGGGGAGCGGGGTACAATAATGGGGTGCGGGGAGCGGGGTATAATAATGGGGTGCGGGGCGCAGGGTACAATAATGTGGTGCGGGGAGCGGGGTACAATAATGGGGTGCGGGGCGCAGGGTACAATAATGTGGTGCAGGGAGCGAGGTACAATAATGGGGTGCGGGGCGCAGGGTACAATAATGTGGTGCGGGGAGCGAGGTACAATAATGGGGTGCGGGGCGCAGGGTACAATAATGTGGTGCGGGGAGCGGGGTACAATAATGGGGTGCGGGGAGCGGGGCACAATAATGGGGTGCGGGGAGCGGGGTACAATATTGGGGTGCGGGGAGCGGGGTATAGTAATGGGGTGCGGGGAGCGGGGCACAATAATGTGGAGCGGGGTATAATAATGGGGTGCGGGGAGCGGGGTACAATAATGGGGAGCGGGGTACAATAATGGGGTGCGGGGAGCGGGGTACAATATTGGGGTGCGGGGAGCGGGGTATATTAATGGGGTGCGGGGAGCGGGGCACAATAATGTGGAGCGGGGTATAATAATGGGGTGCGGGGAGCGGGGTACAATAATGGGGTGCGGGGAGCGGGGCACAATAATGGGGTGCGTGGAGCGGGGTACAATAATGGGGGGGTGTGGAGCGGGGTATAATAATGGGGTGCGGGGAGCGGGTACAATATTGGGGTGCGGGGTACAATAATGGGGGGCGGGGAGCGGGGTATATTAATGGGGTGCGGGGAGCGGGGTATAATAATGGGGTGCGAGGAGCGGGGTACAACATGGGGTGCGGGTAGCGGGGTACAATAATGGGGTGCGGGGAGCGGGGTACAATATTGGGGTGCGGGGTACAATAATGGGGTGCGGGGATCGGGGTACAATAATGGGGGGCGTGGAGCGGGGTACAATAATGGGGTGCGGGGAGCGGGGTACAATATTGGGGTGCGGGGAGCGGGGTACAATAATGGGGTGCGGGGAGCGGGGTACAATAATTGGGTGCGGGCGCGGGGTACAATAATGGGGTGCGGGGAGCGGGGTATAATAATGGGTTGCGGGGAGCGGGGTACAATAATGGGGTGCGGGGAGCGGGGTACAATAATGGGGTGCGGGGAGCGGGGTACAATAATGGGGTGCGGGGAGCGGGGTACAATAATGGGGTGCGGGGAGTGGGGTACAATAATGGGGTGCGGGGAGCGGGGTACAATAATGGGGTGCGGGGTATAATAATGGGGTGCGGGGAGCGGGGTACAATAATGGGGTGCGGGGAGCGGGGTACAATAATGGGGTGCGGGGAGCGGGGTACAATAATGGGGTGCGGGGAGCGGGGTACAATAATGGGGTGCGGGGAGCGGGGTACAATAATGGGGTGCGGGGAGCGGGGTACAATAATGGGGTGCGGGGAGCGGGGTACAATATTGGGGTGCGGGGAGCGGGGTACAATAATGGGGTGCGGGGAGCGGGGTACAATAATTGGGTGTGGGGAGCGGGGTATAATAATGGGGAGCGGGGTACAATATTGGGGTGCGGGGAGCGGGGTACAGTAATGGGGTGCGGGGAGGGGGGGGGGGGGGGTACAATAATGGGGTGCGGGGAGCGGGGTATAATAATGGGGTATGGGGAGCGAGGTATAATAATGGGGTGCGGGGTGCGGGGTACAATAATGGGGTGTGGGGAGCGGGGTATAATATTGTGGTGCGGGGAGCGGGGTACAATAATGGGGAGCGGGGTACAATAATGGGGAGCGGGGTACAATAATGGGGGTGCGGAGAGCGGGGTACAATAATGGGGTGCGGGGAGCGGGGTACAATAATGGGGTGCGGGGAGCGGGGTACAATAATGGGGTGCGGGGAGCGGGGTACAATAATGGGGCGCGTGGAGCAGGGTACAATAATGGGGTGTGTGGAGCGGGGTATAATAATGGGGTGCGGAGAGCGGGGTACAATATTGGGGTGCGGGGTACAATAATGGGGTACGGGGAGCGGGGTATATTAATGGGGTGCGGGGAGCGGGGTATAATAATGGGGTGCGATGAGCGGGGTACAACATGGGGTGCGGGTAGCGGGGTACAATAATGGGGTGCGGGGAACGGGGTACAATATTGGGGTGCGGGGTACAATAATGGGGTGCGGGGATCGGGGTACAATAATGGGGTGCGTGGAGCGGGGTACAATAATGGGGTGCTGGGAGCGGGGTACAATATTGGGGTGCGGGGAGCGGGGTACAATAATGGGGTGCGGGGAGCGGGGTATAATAATGGGGTGCGGGGAGCGGGGTACAATAATGGGGTGCGGGGAGCGGGGTACAATAATGGGGTGCGGGGAGCGGGGTACAATATTGGGGTGCGGGGAGCGGGGTACAATAATGGGGTGCGGGGAGCGGGGTACAATAATTGGGTGTGGGGAGCGGGGTACAATATTGGGGTGCGGGGAGCGGGGTACAGTAATGGGGTGCGGGGAGGGGGTACAATAATGGGGTGCGGGGCGCGGGGTACAATAATGGGGTGCGGGGAGCGGGGTACAATAATTGGGTGCGGGGCGCGGGGTACAATAATGGGGTGCGGGGAGCGGGGTATAATAATGGGGTGCGTGGAGCGGGGTGCAATAATGGGGTGCGGGGAGCGGGGTACAATAATGGGGTGCGGGGAGCGGGGTACAATAATGGGGTGCGGGGAGCGGGGTAAAATAATGGGGTGCGGGGAGCGGGGTACAATAATGGGGTGCGGGGAGCGGGGTACAATAATGGGGTGCGGGGCGCGGGGTACAATAATGGGGTGCGGGGAGCGGGGTATAATAATGGGGTGCGGGTAGCGGGTACAATAATGGGGTGCGGGTAGCGGGGTATAATAATGGGGTTTGGGGAGCGGGGTATCAATAATGGGGTGCGGGGTGCGGGGAGCGGGGTACAATAATTGGGTGTGGGGAGCGGGGTATAATAATGGGGTGCGGGGAGCGGGGTACAATATTGGGGTGCGGGGAGCGGGGTACAGTAATGGGGTGCGGGGAGGGGGTACAATAATGGGGTGCGGGGAGCGGGGTATAATAATGGGGTATGGGGAGCGGGGTATAATAATGGGGTGCGGGGTACAATAATGGGGTGTGGGGAGCGGGGTATAATATTGTGGTGCGGGGAGCGGGGTACAATAATGGGGAGCGGGGTACAATAATGGGGAGCGGGGTACAATAATGGGGGTGGGGGAGCGGGGTACAATAATGGGGTGCGGGGAGCGGGATTTATTAATGTGGTGCGGGGAGCGAGGTACAATAATGGGGTGCGGGGAGCGGGGTACAATAATGGGGTGCGGGGAGCGGGGTACAATAATGGGGTGCGGGGAGCGAGGTATAATAATGGGGTGCGGGGAGCGGGGTACAATAATGGGGTGCGGGGAGCGGGGTACAATAATGGGGTGCGGGGAGCGGGGTACAATAATGGGGTGCGGGTGCGAAGTACAATAATGGGGTGCGTGGAGCGGGGTATAATAATGGGGTGCGGGGAGCGGGGTATAATAATGGGGAGGTGGGAGCAGGGTAGAATAATGGGGTGCGGGGTACAATATTGGGGTGCGGGGAGCGGGGTATAATAATGGGGTGCGGGGAGGGGTACAATAATGGGGAGGGGGAGCAGGGTACAATATTGGGGTGCGGGGAGCGGGGTACAATAATGGGGTGCGGGTAGCGGGGTACAATATTGGGGTGCGGGGAGCGGGGTATAATAATGGGGTGCGGGGAGCGGGGTACAATATTGGGGTGCGGTGAGCGGGGTACAATAATGGGGTGCGGGGAGCGGGGTACAATCATGGGGTGCGGGGAGCGGGATACAATATTGGGGTGTGGGGAGCGGGGTACAATAATGGGGTGCGGGGAGCGGGGTACAATAATGGGGAGCGGGGTATAATAATGGGGTGTGAGGAGCGGGGTACAATGATGGGGTGCGGGGAGCGGGGTATAATAATGGGGAGGTGAGAACAGGGTACAATAATGGGGAGCGGGGTGCAGGGAACGGGGTACAATAATGGGGTGCGGGGAGCGGGGTACAATAATGGGGTGCGGGGAGCGGGGTACAATAATGGGGTGCGGGGAGCGGGGTACAATAATGGGGTGCGGGGAGCGGGGTATAATAATGGGGTGTGGGGAGCGGGGTATCAATAATGGGGTGCGGGGAGCGGGGTACAATAATGGGGTGCGGGGAGCGGGGTATATTAATGGGGTGCGGGGAGCGGGGTACAATAATGGGGTGCGGGGAGCGGGGTACAATCATGGGGTGCGGGGATCGGGGTATAATAATGGGGTGCGGTGAGCGAGGTATAATAATGGGGTGCGGGGAGCGGGGTACAATAATGGGTTGCGGGGAGTGGGGTATAATAATGGGGTGCGGGGAGCGGGGTACAATAATGGGGTGCGGGGTATAATAATGGGGTGCGGGGAGCGGGGTACAATATTGGGGTGCGGGGAGCGGAATACACTAATGAGGTGCTGAGAGCGGGGTACAATAATGGGGAGCGGGGTATAATAATGGGGTGCGGGGAGGGGGTACAATTATGGGATGCGGGGAGCGGGGTACAATAATGGGGTGCAGGGAGAGGGGTACAATAATGGGGTGCGGGGAGCGGGGTACAATAGTGGGTTGCGGGGAGAGGGGTACAATAATGGAGTGCGGGGAGAGGGGTACAATAATGGGGTGCGGGGAGCGGTATACAATAATGGGGAGCGGGGTATAATAATGGGGAGGGGAGCAGGGTACAATAATGGGGAACGGGGTATAATAATGGGGAGGGGGATCAGGGTACAATAATGGGGAACGGGGTACAATAATGGGGTGCGGGGAGCGGGGTATAATAATGGGGTGCGGAGAGGGGGTACAATCATGGGGAGGAGGGAGCGGGGTATACAATAATGGGGTGCAGGGAGCGGGTATAATAATGGGGTGCGGGGAGGGGGTACAATAATGGGGAGGGGGAGCAGGGTACAATATTGGGGTGCGGGGAGCGGGGTACAATAATGGGGTGCGGGGTATAATAATGGGGTGCGGGGAGCGGGGTACAATAATGGGGTGCGGGGAGCGGGGTATAATAATGGGGATGTGGGAGCAGGGTACAATAATGGGGAGCGGGGAGCGGGGTACAATAATGGGGTGCGGGGAGTGGGGTACAATAATGGGGTGCGGGGAGCGAGGTACAATAATGGGGTGCGGGGAGTGGGGTACAATAATGGGGTGCGGAGTGTGGGGTACAATAATGGGGAGGGAGAGCAGGGTACAATAATGGGGAGCGGGGTACAATAATGGGGTGCGGGGAGCGGGGTATAATAATGGGGTGCGGGGAGCGGGGTACAATAATGGAGAGGGGGAGCAGGGTACAATAATGGGGTGCGGGGAGCGGGGTACAATAATGGGGTGTGGGGTATAATAATGGGGTGCGGGGAGCGGGGTACAATAATGGGGTGCGGGGTACAATAATGGGGTGTGGGGAGCGGGGTACAATAATGGGGTGCGGGGTACAGGAACAGGGCATGATAATGGGACACGAGCACGGGTTACCGGAACGGGGTCAAACTGTTGCTCATTGGGGAGAGTCAAACTTGTATGTCTGTTTGCAGGGACAGGATGAGCCGCAGTGTAACGAAGCGGTCCTTTCCAGGGACAGGATGAGCCGCAGTGTAACGAAGCGGTCCTTTCCAGGGACAGGATGAGCCGCAGTGTAACGAAGCGGTCCTTTCCAGGGACAGGATAAACCGCAGTGTAACGAAGCGGTCCTTTCCAGGGACAGGATGAACCGCAGTGTAACGAAGCGGTCCTTTCCAGGGACAGGATGAACCGCAGTGTAACGAAGCGGTCCTTTCCAGGGACAGGATGAACCGCAGTGTAACGAAGCGGTCCTTTCCAGGGACAGGATGAACCGCAGTGTAACGAAGCGGTCCTTTCCAGGGACAGGATGAACCGCAGTGTAACGAAGCGGTCCTTTCCAGGGACAGGATGAGCCGCAGTGTAACGAAGCGGTCCTTTCCAGGGACAGGATGAACCGCAGTGTAACGAAGCGGTCCTTTCCAGGGACAGGATGAGCCGCAGTGTAACGAAGCGGTCCTTGCCAGGGACAGGATGAGCCGCAGTGTAACGAAGCGGTCCTTTCCAGGGACAGGATGAACCGCAGTGTAACGAAGCGGTCCTTTCCAGGGACAGGATGAACCGCAGTGTAACGAAGCGGTCCTTTCCAGGGACAGGATGAACCGCAGTGTAACGAAGCGGTCCTTTCCAGGGACAGGATGAACCGCAGTGTAACGAAGCGGTCCTTTCCAGGGACAGGATGAGCCGCAGTGTAACGAAGCGGTCCTTTCCAGGGACAGGATGAACCGCAGTGTAACGAAGCGGTCCTTTCCAGGGACAGGATGAGCCGCAGTGTAACGAAGCGGTCCTTGCCAGGGACAGGATGAGCCGCAGTGTAACGAAGCGGTCCTTTCCAGGGACAGGATGAACCGCAGTGTAACGAAGCGGTCCTTTCCAGGGACAGGATGAACCGCAATGTAACGAAGCGGTCCGGAGGTGGTAAGAACCGCGGCGGCGGACGCGGCGGCCACGGCAGCCAGTATGCCGGCCCAAAACCCAAGACCAGGGGCGGCGGTGGGGGCGGCGGCGGGAGTCGGAAAGGCGGCGACCTGGACTACGACGAGGATGCTGTGGTGGTGCAGCAGAGGGACCAGCGGCCAAGGAACAGGTATGGTGATGGGGACAGCGGCTATATGCACTGATCTGGGATGCTGCGCTGGCCATGTCTATATTGTTCTCATGCGTTCTTGGAGGAGACACAGATTTCTGTCATGAAAACTCATTTGCAGGAGTTGCAGGCTGGACATTCATCTCATTTTCCAATTTCACTCATTTTGTTCATTCATCTCATTTTCCAATTTCACTCATCTTGTTAATTCATCTCATTTTCCAATTTTACTCATCTTGTTCATCTCATCTGATCTCTTGTTCATTTTATCCCGATCAGCTCCTGTTAATCCCCTCATGGGTTCCTGCCTGCTGGTAGGTCGGCTGATCACATGTCTCAGTAAAACCCCGTTGTCTACCGACTTGTCGTGTTATGGCTGTCGTGTTACGGTGTCTGTGTTTGGCGTTGCAGTCGGTCAGCCCCGGCCGCGCCTCCGCCTCCCCCGGCGCCCGTCATCAGACGCAAGGTCGAAATGAAACGCCTCTACATGAATCCAACCACACAGAAACTCATCACCGAAACGCTCCAGGATATCCAGGGGAAGGTAATATACTTGTGGAGATCTGGGTTGTATTGCACCCCACCATGGGCTCCAAATATCAGCAGCAGCTGCGCTGCCCGTAGGCTCCAGCTCATCGTTGCACCTCATCGGATATTTCATTGCAGTTATGCATTAAGTAAAACATCTCCTGTTGGGCGCAAAATGACCGAAGCAGTCATCGCTTTCTAAAACCGCAATCAACACTCAACATATTCCCTGTATGTGTCCAGGTATGATCGTCTGTAGCTGGGCCCTCGTGCCTCAGGCACCTGTAATGCTCCCGATACAGTGTACCCATTGCGTGTGACCCTGTCCTCCGCCCGCGCCGGCCGGCAGCGCTTCTCGATCGATGACGTCACCGTGTCCGAGGGGCGCGGCGATCTCAGCCACCAGTACTGGATGCACGACCGCCACCTGGTGGTGGAGGGTGCGCGGCTGCACGCGCCAGGGGATGTGGAGGAGGCGGACCCGGAGGCTGAGTTCCGGCAGTATGCCATGGACCAGCTGCAGAGGTGAGGGACCAGCTGCAGAGGTCAGGGACCAGCTGCAGAGGTCAGGGACCAGCTGCAGAGGTGAGGGACCAGCTGCAGAGGTGAGGGACCATCTGCAGAGGTCAGGGACCAGCTGCAGAGGTCAGGGACCAGCTGCAGAGGTGAGGGACCAGCTGCAGAGGTCAGGGACCAGCTGCAGAGGTCAGGGGCCAGCTGCAGAGGTCAGGGACCAGCTGCAGAGGTCAGGCACCAGCTGCAGAGGTGAGGGGTCAGCTGCAGAAGTCAGGGACCAGCTGCAGAGGTCAGGGACCAGCTGCAGAGGTGAGGGGTCAGATGCAGAAGTCAGGGACCAGCTGCAGAAGTCAGGGACCAGCTGCAGAGGTCAGGGACCAGCTGCAGAGGTCAGGGACCAGCTGCAGAGGTCAGGGACCAGCTGCAGAGGTCAGGGACCAGCTGCAGAGGTCAGGGACCAGCTGCAGAGGTCAGGGACCAGCTGCAGAGGTCAGGGACCAGCTGCAGAGGGCAGGGACCAGCTGCAGAGGTCAGGGACCAGCTGCAGAGGTGAGGGGTCAGATGCAGAAGTCAGGGACCAGCTGCAGAAGTCAGGGACCAGCTGCAGAGGTCAGGGACCAGCTGCAGAGGTCAGGGACCAGCTGCAGAGGTCAGGGACCAGCTGCAGAGGTCAGGGACCAGCTGCAGAGGTCAGGGACCAGCTGCAGAGGTCAGGGACCAGCTGCAGAGGTCAGGGACCAGCTGCAGAGGTCAGGGACCAGCTGCAGAGGTCAGAGACCAGCTGCAGAGGTCAGGGACCAGCTGCAGAGGTCAGGGACCAGCTGCAGAGGTCAGGGACCAGCTGCAGAGGTCAGGGACCAGCTGCAGAGGTCAGGGACCAGCTGCAGAGGTCAGGGACCAGCTGCAGAGGTCAGGGACCAGCTGCAGAGGTCAGGGACCAGCTGCAGAGGTCAGGGACCAGCTGCAGAGGTCAGGGACCAGCTGCAGAGGTCAGAGACCAGCTGCAGAGGTCAGGGACCAGCTGCAGAGGTCAGGGACCAGCTGCAGAGGTCAGGGACCAGCTGCAGAGGTCAGGGACCAGCTGCAGAGGTCAGGGACCAGCTGCAGAGGTCAGGGACCAGCTGCAGAGGTCAGGGACCAGCTGCAGAGGT
The DNA here is from genome assembly GCA_036785665.1 of Chirona hameri. Classification (NCBI taxonomy): domain Eukaryota; kingdom Metazoa; phylum Arthropoda; class Thecostraca; order Balanomorpha; family Balanidae; genus Chirona; species Chirona hameri. The sequence goes on from JAXIVJ010002410.1 coordinate 76,424, forward strand.
CAGGGACCAGCTGCAGAGGTCAGGGACCAGCTGCAGAGGTCAGGGACCAGCTGCAGAGGTCAGCTGGTGACCCAGCTGCAGAGGTCAGGGACCAGCTGCAGAGGTCAGCTGGTGACCCAGCTGCAGAGGTCAGGGGCCAGCTGCAGAGGTCAGGGACCAGCTGCAGAGGTCAGGGGTCAGCTGCAGAGGTCAGGGACCAGCTGCAGAGGTCAGGGACCAGCTGCAGAGGTGAGAAGACCGGTGCTAGGAGCAGCTGATAAGGACAAAGCAGCTGAAAAGTGAAATACTTGTCATGCATAACTGCCTACGTTGTATGTGTGTAGTTGTTTATAACCAAGATGGATTTTGCCAACTTGACGGTGCTTTATCAGATACGGTTTTCGTGTTTCTCGTCTTCACCGATTTGCACAAATGCTGCCTCTCGCATTTTTGTTTATTTTGGTTTGTCCAAGTGAATCCCTACTAGTAGGTATATGTTTTATGGACCTCGTCCCCTACCTCAGGTACGATTTTTACGACTGCAGTTTCTTACTTTCAGGTTCGTCTCGCCTTCCGCGCAGGTACGGTTTCATGTGTCTCGTCTTTTTCCAGGTACGGTTTTCACGAGTCTCGGTGTGTGGCGGCGCTGGAGGCGGCTGGCGGCCAGCTGGACGCCGCTCTGGACACCCTTCTGGCCGAGTGTTTTCAGCCTACCATCGCGTCGCCTGCCCTGCCCGCCGACGACTCGTACCTCGTCGAGCGTCACGACGAGCTGACCGCCCTGCGCGCCATCTACGCGGACGCGTTCGAGGAGCGCGTGCCCGACCGGCTGTGGAGCGTCTGGCTCGATATGGGCTTCCTGAGTCGGGCGTTCGGCCACAGACGGCGCGACGCCTCGCCGCCGCCGGACCCGCGGACACCCTGCCGCTTCTTTGCGCGGGGCCGCTGTAAGTTTGGCGGCCGGTGTCGGGACTCTCACGCGCCGCCCGGCGGCCGGCCGCGGACTCCGGAGCACCTGCGGCGGCCGGACGAGCCGGCGCGGTTCCGCCTGGATGTACGTCTGCCGCGGTACAGCCGGTACCCGCGCCAGCCGCCGCT
>JAXIVJ010002410.1:82500-110417 GCA_036785665.1 Chirona hameri
TGATTGTGTGTGTCTGTTCGGGCCGTCAGGTGGTGATTGTGTGTGTCTGTTCTGACCGTCAGGTGGTGATTGTGTGTGTCTGTTCGGGCCGTCAGGTGGTGATTGTGTGTCTGTTCGGACCGTCAGGTGGTGGTTGTGTGTCTGTTCGGCCGTCAGGTGGTGATTGTGTGTGTCTGTTCTGGCCGTCAGGTGGTGATTGTGTGTGTCTGTGCTGGCCGTCAGGTGGTGATTGTGTGTGTCTGTGCTGGCCGTCAGGTGGTGATTGTGTGTCTGTTCTGACCGTCAGGTGGTGGTTGTGTGTCTGTTCTGGCCGTCAGGTGGTGATTGTGTGTCTGTTCTGACCGTCAGGTGGTGATTGTGTGTCTGTTCTGACCGTCAGGTGGTGATTGTGTGTGTCTGTTCTGACCGTCAGGTGGTTATTGTGTGTGTCTGTTCGGGCCGTCAGGTGGTGATTGTGTGTCTGTTCGAACCGTCAGGTGGTGATTGTGTGTCTGTTCTGACCGTCAGGTGGTGATTGTGTGTCTGTTCGGACCGTCAGGTGGTGGTTGTGTGTGTGTGTGTGTGTGTTCTGACCGTCATGTGGTGATTGTGTGTCTGTTCTGACCGCCAGGTGGTGATTGTGAGCGGTATGACCGGCTGCGGCAAGTCGACCCAGGTGCCGCAGTTCCTGCTGGACCAGTGGCTGGCGGCGGACACCGCGCGTGACGTCAGTCTGGTGTGTACCCAGCCACGGCGCATCTCCGCCATCGGCGTGGCCGAGCGAGTCGCCCAGGAGAGGACAGAGAAGGCCGGCAACACCATCGGCTATCAGGTAAGGCAGTCTCTCCCCCCCCCCCCCCCCCCTCCCCCCGCATCCCCGGGAGATGTGTGATGCGCGTATTTTGGGGTAGACCAAGAAGTGCCACATTCACGTACATTTCATACTTAGGGAGCCATAATTCAGTCAAAAATATAGATATTGCTTTGAAATTTGGGCATCGTCCATACTTGGTTCTCCAATACGTATTCCGTTTTTTTATATATTGGAAAATTTTGATTTTGTGAGAGAAAAAAAACACTTTTTGATCACACAATCCAAATTTTCAAATATATTAAACCGGAAGACATATTGGAGAACCAAGCATGGACAATGCCCAAACCGAATTTCAAAGCAATATCTATATTGTTTACTGAATTACGGCTCCTTAAGTATGAAAGGTACGTGGATGTGGCACTTCTTGGTCTACCCAAATGTGATGAAGTAGAATCGCCCATAACATCAACACCAAACCTGGAGACTGCAGTAGTGCACACAACAGTAGCGCCTAATACTGGAGACTGCAGTAGCGCACACAACAGTAACACCAAGGGCTGGAGACTGCAGTAGCGCACACAACAGTAACACCAGGGTTTGGAGTCTAGAAACTGACAACAGTAACACCAAGGTCTAGAGACTGTAGAAGCTGACAACAGTTATAACACCAAGGTCTGGAGACTGTAGAAGCTGACGCTCGTTTCTTAGGATGCAAGCAAATTTTCATCTCGATTGGTTCCGAGATATAAAGTAAGATGGCGTACGTACATTTGACGTACGCTTGGACACGTGTACAGCAGCTAGTAGTCATAGCCTAGCCCGCGTGCAAATATTACACTTAATAGACCAAATAGTTTCGGAGATATACAGTTGGGGTCCGCGCGTGCGCACGTGCCATGTGACTTCCGACTAATTATGTGGAATATTCCGAGTAAGTCAGTTGGAAGGAGGAACACACTGACTTTCATCTTACTGGCCCAGTAGTTTCTAAGATACTTCCTAACTGTGTAACTGGGCACCCTTATTGCTTGCACGTGCTCACGTGTGTTAAAGTCCTAGATCAATTTACTATGGAACATATGGGATATCATTGTCTTTTAACGTACTCTAAATTTGGTCCAGTTTGATAAAGCCGTTCAATTATCATATATAATGTTTCAGGCATCATCGGTGATTTGACTTGCCCTAAGTTAGCGCGTACTCAACCATACCATGTAATGCAACATGAGAAAAGTAAAATTAATTTGATGAGGCTATCGAATGACAGAGACCCGGCTGCTATCAGTTGAGTAGTGCCAAAGTTTTAACCTCTTAAAAAAGGTGTCCGTACGGCCGGGCCGTGTGGGGCCGGGTCAAATGTGAATTTACCTAGTAAGGTGGCGAGAAACCTCACGGGCACTTCACGCCCGCCCAGTAATAACCAGCACGTGTATTATTATCTTCGGACGAGTCCGCACGGGGTTTGAAGTGTTACGCTCTTGTCCCGTACTTTTGGCTTATTGTGGACTGTGCGATTGCGTGTAAAGATAACAAAACCACTGCAGTGTGGGGCACCATCGATTATTGAGTACTGTGTCGGAGCAGGGTGCGATCCCCTCCTGGTCGGAACAGGGTGCGATCCTCTCCTGGTCGGAACAGGGTGCGATCCTCTCCTGGTCGGAACAGGGTGCCATCCTCTCCTGGTCGGAACAGGGTACGATCCTCTCCTGGTCGGAACAGGGTGCGATCCTCTCCTGGTCGGAACAGGGTGCGATCCCCGATCCTGACCCCGCCCTCAGATCCGGCTGGAGAGTAAGAAGTCCTCCTGGACTCGTCTGCTGTTCTGCACCACCGGTATTCTCCTGCGGCGCCTGGAGGCCTCCGAAACACTGGATGATGTATCGCACATCATCGTGGACGAGGTGCACGAGAGGAGCGAGGAGAGGTGAGATCGCACATCATCGTGGACGAGGTTCACGAGAGGAGCGAGGAGAGGTGAGATCGCACATCATCGTGGACGAGGTGCACGAGGGGAGCGAGGAGAGGTGAGCTGATCGCACATCATCGTGGACGAGGTTCACGAGAGGAGCGAGGAGAGGTGAGATCGCACATCATCGTGGACGAGGTGCACGAGGGGAGCGAGGAGAGGTGAGATCGCACATCATCGTGGACGAGGTTCACGAGAGGAGCGAGGAGAGGTGAGATCGCACATCATCGTGGACGAGGTGCACGAGAGGAGCGAGGAGAGGTGAGATCGCACATCGTGGACGAGGTGCACGAGGGGAGCGAGGAGAGGTGAGCTGATCGCACATCATCGTGGACGAGGTTCACGAGAGGAGCGAGGAGAGGTGAGCTGATCGCACATCATCGTGGACGAGGTGCACGAGGGGAGCGAGGAGAGGTGAGATCGCACATCATCGTGGACGAGGTTCACGAGAGGAGCGAGGAGAGGTGAGCTGATCGCACATAATCGTGGACGAGGTGCACGAGGGGAGCGAGGAGAGGTGAGCTGATCGCACATCATCGTGGACGAGGTGCACGAGGGGAGCGAGGAGAGGTGAGATCGCACATCATCGTGGACGAGGTTCACGAGAGGAGCGAGGAGAGGTGAGCTGATCGCACATCATCGTGGACGAGGTGCACGAGGGGAGCGAGGAGAGGTGAGATCGCACATCATCGTGGACGAGGTTCACGAGAGGAGCGAGGAGAGGTGAGCTGATCGCACATCATCGTGGACGAGGTTCACGAGGGGAGCGAGGAGAGGTGAGCTGATCGCACATCATCGTGGACGAGGTTCACGAGAGGAGCGAGGAGAGGTGAGCTGATCGCACATCATCGTGGACGAGGTGCACGAGGGGAGCGAGGAGAGGTGAGCTGATCGCACATCATCGTGGACGAGGTTCACGAGAGGAGCGAGGAGAGGTGAGCTGATCGCACATCATCGTGGACGAGGTGCACGAGGGGAGCGAGGAGAGGTGAGATCGCACATCATCGTGGACGAGGTTCACGAGGGGAGCGAGGAGAGGTGAGATCGCACATCATCGTGGACGAGGTTCACGAGAGGAGCGAGGAGAGGTGAGCTGATCGCACATCATCGTGGACGAGGTGCACGAGAGGAGCGAGGAGAGGTGAGATCGCACATCATCGTGGACGAGGTTCACGAGAGGAGCGAGGAGAGGTGAGCTGATCGCACATCATCGTGGACGAGGTTCACGAGAGGAGCGAGGAGAGGTGAGCTGATCGCACATCATCGTGGACGAGGTTCACGAGGGGAGCGAGGAGAGGTGAGATCGCACATCATCGTGGACGAGGTTCACGAGAGGAGCGAGGAGAGGTGAGATCGCACATCATCGTGGACGAGGTTCACGAGAGGAGCGAGGAGAGGTGAGATCGCACATCATCGTGGACGAGGTTCACGAGGGGAGCGAGGAGAGGTGAGCTGATCGCACATCATCGTGGACGAGGTTCACGAGAGGAGCGAGGAGAGGTGAGCTGATCGCACATCATCGTGGACGAGGTTCACGAGGGGAGCGAGGAGAGGTGAGCTGATTGCACATCATCGTGGACGAGGTTCACGAGAGGAGCGAGGAGAGGTGAGCTGATCGCACATCATCGTGGACGAGGTTCACGAGAGGAGCGAGGAGAGGTGAGCTGATCGCACATCATCGTGGACGAGGTTCACGAGAGGAGCGAGGAGAGGTGAGCTGATCGCACATCATCGTGGACGAGGTTCACGAGAGGAGCGAGGAGAGGTGAGCTGATCGCACATCATCGTGGACGAGGTTCACGAGAGGAGCGAGGAGAGGTGAGCTGATCGCACATCATCGTGGACGAGGTTCACGAGAGGAGCGAGGAGAGGTGAGCTGATCGCACATCATCGTGGACGAGGTTCACGAGAGGAGCGAGGAGAGGTGAGCTGATTGCACATCATCGTGGACGAGGTGCACGAGAGGAGCGAGGAGAGGTGAGCTGATTGCACATCATCGTGGACGAGGTGCACGAGGGGAGCGAGGAGAGGTGAGCTGATCGCACATCATCGTGGACGAGGTGCACGAGAGGAGCGAGGAGAGGTGAGCTGATCGCACATCATCGTGGACGAGGTGCACGAGGGGAGCGAGGAGAGGTGAGCTGATCGCACATCATCGTGGACGAGGTTCACGAGAGGAGCGAGGAGAGGTGAGCTGATCGCACATCATCGTGGACGAGGTTCACGAGAGGAGCGAGGAGAGGTGAGCTGATTGCACATCATCGTGGACGAGGTGCACGAGGGGAGCGAGGAGAGGTGAGCTGATCGCACATCATCGTGGACGAGGTTCACGAGAGGAGCGAGGAGAGGTGAGCTGATCGCACATCATCGTGGACGAGGTTCACGAGGGGAGCGAGGAGAGGTGAGATCGCACATCATCGTGGACGAGGTTCACGAGAGGAGCGAGGAGAGGTGAGCTGATCGCACATCATCGTGGACGAGGTTCACGAGGGGAGCGAGGAGAGGTGAGATCGCACATCATCGTGGACGAGGTGCACGAGAGGAGCGAGGAGAGGTGAGGGGAGGGAAAATTGAGGAGCGAGGGGAGGAAGGACAGGTGGGCGGCCGGATGGGCGCTTCAGCCCCCAAAGAAAGACTCTTGTATTCTCTGTGTGCGTTGTGCAGCATTGAAATGGCAGTATTAATTGTATTGTGCGTGGGTGGAAGGAAGCATGTGCTGGTTCACGCATTGCTAATGCTTTCGAGTTATCGTGTTATCGTATGGCCTCAAGTGGAAGGATGTTTCGTTTCTTTTCAAGACCCATGACGTGAGTGCTCTACGGTAAAGGTACTCTTTACGCTAGCAGTATGGGAATGGCTAATCATTATTCAGAAGAACTCCAGAAGCCGCTGTTAATATTTTACTGTTCGTTTCTCCGCCAGCCTGTGTCCCAGCCTGAATTGATTGTTCACCTTTTCTCAGTAGTACCTAACCAGTCACGGTAAGCTACCACGACTCCACCGTATAACGTTATTTCACTGCTATAAGCATCTGCGACATATCGGCTAGCCAAGTGATATTTCGGGTGACCAGTCTTCACCTCTGCTGTGCGATTGCGTGTAAAGGGGAAAATGGCAGTAGCGCTGCGCTCACACCGTGTGGCCGCTGACCCATGCCCCTCCCTGTCCGGCCGCCCCACAGCGACTTCCTGCTGATGATCCTGCGGGACCTGCTGCCGAAGCGGCCGGACCTGCGGCTGATCCTGATGTCGGCCACGCTGGACGCCAAGCTGTTCTCCTCCTACTTCGGTGGCGCCCCCGTGATAGACATACCCGGTGAGAGGAGGGCGCAGTTGCGGCCACTTTAAGTCCTGATCATCATCAGCATCATCAGTGGGATGCGCGCCGGCCATACTGGCGGAGGCTTTTAATGAATTAATGCTTTAAATGAAGACTTAACGTATGAGTGGAACAACTTTACCCATATATTTGCTATGATTTCCGATGGACGAGCAGATAGCCAAGCAATGAATGCAGTGTGGCTACTGCTTAAATAAATTGATATTTTTACTGAGGATCCTCCGAGCTACGGTCCTCAGAAGTCTGCAGTAAACTTGTGTTATCTATGTGCTGCTCCTTACGGTATGAATCAACTGTTTAGAACATTAGCCTTTTGCGTTGATCACCTCTCGCCCGGCAGGTAAAACGTTCCCAGTGACCCAGTTCTTCCTGGAGGACGCGATCGAATTCAGCGGCTTCGCTCTGGAGGAGAACTCTCCACACTCGCGCCGAGAGCGGGACCTGCTGACCTCGGAGGAGGCGAGTGGACGGCCGGTGGACTGGCGCCGCGAACTGGACCTCAGTGGACACCAGGAGGCGCCGCCGGCGAGCAGACGAGACGAGACGCTGCCCGTCAGCCTGCTGTCCCAGCGGTACTCTGGTGAGGGACGGGGAGGGGTGTAGGCAGCAAACGGGACGCTGCCCGTCAGCCTGCTGTCCCAGCGGTACTCTGGTGAGGGACGGGGAGGGGTGTAGGCAGCAGACGGGACGAGACGCTGCCCGTCAGCCTGCTGTCCCAGCGGTACTCTGGTGAGGGACGGGGAGGGGTGTAGGCAGCAGAAGAGACGAGACGCTGCCCGTCAGCCTGCTGTCCCAGCGGTACTCTGGTGATGGACGGGGAGGGGTGTAGGCAGCAGACGAGACGCTGCCCGTCAGTCTGCTGTCCCAGCGGTACTCTGGTGAGGGACGGGGAGGGGTGTAGGCAGCAGACTCGACGAGACGCTGCCCGTCAGTCTGCTGTCCCAGCGGTACTCTGGTGAGGGACGGGGAGGGGTGTAGGCAGCAGACTGGACGAGACGCTGCCCGTCAGTCTGCTGTCCCAGCGGTACTCTGGTGAGGGACGGGGAGGGGTGTAGACAGCAGAGGAGACGAGACGCTGCCCGTCAGTCTGCTGTCCCAGCGGTACTCTGGTGAGGGACGGGGAGGGGTGTAGGCAGCAGACGGGACGAAACGCTGCCCGTCAGCCTGCTGTCCCAGCGGTACTCTGGTGAGGGACGGGGAGGGGTGTAGGCAGCAGACGAGACGCTGCCCGTCAGCCTGCTGTCCCAGCGGTACTCTGGTGAGGGACGGGGAGGGGTGTAGGCAGCAGACGGGACGCTGCCCGTCAGCCTGCTGTCCCAGCGGTACTCTGGTGAGGAACGGGGAGGGGTGTAGGCAGCAGACGAGACGAGACGCTGCCCGTCAGCCTGCTGTCCCAGCGGTACTCTGGTGAGGGCCGGGGAGGGGTGTAGGCAGCAGACGGGACGCTGCCCGTCAGCCTGCTGTCCCAGCGGTACTCTGGTGAGGGACGGGGAGGGGTGTAGGCAGCAGACGGGACGAAACGCTGCCCGTCAGCCTGCTGTCCCAGTGGTACTCTGGTGAGGGACGGGGAGGGGTGTAGGCAGCAGACGAGACGCTGCCCGTCAGTCTGCTGTCCCAGCGGTACTCTGGTGAGGGACGGGGAGGGGTGTAGGCAGCAGAGGAGACGCTGCCCGTCAGCCTGCTGTCCCAGCGGTACTCTGGTGAGGGACGGGGAGGGGTGTAGGCAGCAGACGGGACGCTGCCCGTCAGTCTGCTGTCCCAGCGGTACTCTGGTGAGGGACGGGGAGGGGTGTAGGCAGCAGAGGAGACGAGACGCTGCCCGTCAGCCTGCTGTCCCAGCGGTACTCTGGTGAGGGACGGGGAGGGGTGTAGGCAGCAGAGGAGACGAGACGCTGCCCGTCAGCCTGCTGTCCCAGCGGTACTCTGGTGATGGACGGGGAGGGGTTTAGGCAGCAGACGGGACGAGACTCTGCCCGCCAGCCTGCTGTCCCAGCGGTACTCTGGTGAGGGACGGGGAGGGGTGTAGGCAGCAGACTGGACGAGACGCTGCCCGTCAGCCTGCTGTCCCAGCGGTACTCTGGTGAGGGACGGGGAGGGGTGTAGGCAGCAGACTGGACGAGACGCTGCCCGTCAGCCTGCTGTCCCAGCGGTACTCTGGTGAGGGACGGGGAGGGATGTAGACAGCAGAGGAGACGAGACGCTGCCCGTCAGTCTGCTGTCCCAGCGGTACTCTGGTGAGGGACGGGGAGGGGTGTAGACAGCAGACGAGACGAGGCGCTGCCCGTCAGCCTGCTGTCCCCGCGGTACTCTGGTGAGGGACGGGGAGAGGTGTAGGCAGCAGACGAGACGCTGCCCGTCAGCCTGCTGTCCCAGCGGTACTCTGGTGAGGGACGGGGAGGGGTGTAGGCAGCAGACGGGACGCTGCCCGTCAGCCTGCTGTCCCAGCGGTACTCTGGTGAGGGACGGGGAGGGGTGTAGACAACAGACGAGACGCTGCCCGTCAGCCTGCTGTCCCAGCGGTACTCTGGTGAGGGACGGGGAGGGGTGTAGGCAGCAGACGGGACGCTGCCCGTCAGCCTGCTGTCCCAGCGGTACTCTGGTGAGGGACGGGGAGGGGTGTAGGCAGCAGACGGGACGCTGCCCGTCAGCCTGCTGTCCCAGCGGTACTCTGGTGAGGGACGGGGAGGGGTGTAGGCAGCAGACGGGACGCTGCCCGTCAGCCTGCTGTCCCAGCGGTACTCTGGTGAGGGACGGGGAGGGGTGTAGGCAGCAGACGGGACGCTGCCCGTCAGCCTGCTGTCCCAGCGGTACTCTGGTGAGGGACGGGGAAGGGTGTAGGCAGCAGACGGGACGCTGCCCGTCAGCCTGCTGTCCCAGCGGTACTCTGGTGAGGGACGGGGATGGGGTGTAGGCAGCAGACGGGACGCTGCCCGTCAGCCTGCTGTCCCAGCGGTACTCTGGTGAGGAACGGGGAGGGGTGTAGGCAGCAGACGGGACGCTGCCCGTCAGCCTGCTGTCCCAGCGGTACTCTGGTGAGGGACGGGGAGGGGTGTAGGCAGCAGACGGGACGCTGCCCGTCAGCCTGCTGTCCCAGCGGTACTCTGGCGAGGGACGGGGAGGGGTGTAGGCAGCAGACGGGACGCTGCCCGTCAGCCTGCTGTCCCAGCGGTACTCTGGTGAGGGACGGGGAGGGGTGTAGGCAGCAGACGGGACGCTGCCCGTCAGCCTGCTGTCCCAGCGGTACTCTGGTGAGGGGAGGGGTGTAGGCAGCAGACGGGACGAGACGCTGCCCGTCAGCCTGCTGTCCCAGCGGTACTCTGGTGAGGGACGGGGAGGGGTGTAGGCAGCAGAGGAGACGAGACGCTGCCCGTCAGCCTGCTGTCCCAGCGGTACTCTGGTGAGGGACGGGGAGGGGTTTAGGCAGCAGACGGGACGAGACGCTGCCCGTCAGCTTGCTGTCCCAGCGGTACTCTGGTGAGGGACGGGGAGGGGTGTAGGCAGCAGACGAGACGCTGCCTGTCAGCCTGCTGTCCCACTGGTACTCTGGTGAGGGACGGGGAGGGGTGTAGGCAGCAGAGGAGACGAGACGCTGCCCGTCAGCCTGCTGTCCCAGCGGTACTCTGGTGAGGGACGGGGAGGGGTGTAGACAGCAGACGGGACGCTGCCCGTCAGTCTGCTGCCCCAGCGGTACTCTGGTGAGGGACGGGGAGGGGTGTAGGCAGCAGACGAGACGCTGCCTGTCAGCCTGCTGTCCCACTGGTACTCTGGTGAGGGACGGGGAGGGGTGTAGGCAGCAGAGGAGACGAGACGCTGCCCGTCAGCCTGCTGTCCCAGCGGTACTCTGGTGATGGACGGGGAGGGGTGTAGGCAGCAGACGAGACGAGACGCTGCCCGTCAGCCTGCTGTCCCAGCGGTACTCTGGTGATGGACGGGGAGGGGTGTAGACACCAGAGGAGACGCTGTCCCAGCAGTACTCTGGTGAGGGACGGGGAGGGGTGTAGACACCAGAGGAGACGCTGTCCCAGCAGTACTATGGTGAGGGACGGGGAGGGGTGTAGACAACAGAGGAGAGGAGGCGCTGCCCGTCAGCCTGCTGTCCCAGCGGTACTCTGGTGAGGGACGGGGAGGGGTGTAGGCAGCAGACGGGACGAGACGCTGCCCGTCAGCCTGCTGTCCCAGCGGTACTCTGGTGAGGGACGGGGAGGGGTGTAGGCAGCAGACGGGACGAGACGCTGCCCGTCAGCCTGCTGTCCCAGCGGTACTCTGGTGAGGGACGGGGAGGGGTGTAAGCAGCAGACGAGACGCTGCCCGTCAGTCTGCTGTCCCAGCGGTACTCTGGTGAGGGACGGGGAGGGGTGTAGGCAGCAGAGGAAACGCTGCCCGTCAGTCTGCTGTCCCAGCGGTACTCTGGTGAGGGACGGGGAGGGGTGTAGGCAGCAGACGGGACGAGACGCTGCCCGTCAGCCTGCTGTCCCAGCGGTACTCTGGTGAGGGACGGGGAGGGGTGTAGGCAGCAGACGGGACGCTGCCCGTCAGTCTGCTGTCCCAGCGGTACTCTGGTGAGGGACGGGGAGGGGTGTAGGCAGCAGAGGAGACGAGACGCTGCCCGTCAGCCTGCTGTCCTAGCGGTACTCTGGTGAGGGACGGGGAGGGGTGTAGGCAGCAGACGGGACGCTGCCCTTCAGTCTGCTGTCCCAGCGGTACTCTGGTGAGGGACGGGGAGGGGTGTAGGCAGCAGACGGGACGAGACGCTGCCCGTCAGCCTGCTGTCCCAGCGGTACTCTGGTGAGGGACGGGGAGGGGTGTAGGCAGCAGACGGGACGCTGCCCGTCAGCCTGCTGTCCCAGCGGTACTCTGGTGAGGGACGGGGAGGGGTGTAGGCAGCAGACGGGACGCTGCCCGTCAGCCTGCTGTCCCAGCGGTACTCTGGTGAGGGACGGGGAGGGGTGTAGACAGCAGAGGAGACGAGACGCTGCCCGTCAGCCTGCTGCCCCAGCGGTACTCTGGTGATGGACGGGGAGGGGTGTAGACAGCAGACGGGACGAGACGCTGCCCGTCAGCCTGCTGTCCCAGCGGTACTCTGGTGAGGGACGGGGAGGGGTGTAGGCAGCAGAGGAGACGAGACGCTGCCCGTCAGCCTGCTGTCCCAGCGGTACTCTGGTGAGGGACGGGGAGGGGTGTAGGCAGCAGACGGGACGCTGCCCGTCAGCCTGCTGTCCCAGCGGTACTCTGGGGAGGGACGGGGAGGGGTGTAGGCAGCAGACGGGACGAGACGCTGCCCGTCAGCCTGCTGTCCCAGCGGTACTCTGGTGAGGGACGGGGAGGGGTGTAGACAACAGAGGAGACGCTGCCCGTCAGCCTGCTGTCCCAGCGGTACTCTGGTGAGGGACGGGGAGGGATGTAGGCAGCAGACGGGACGAGACGCTGCCCGTCAGCCTGCTGTCCCAGCGGTACTCTGGTGAGGGAAGGGGAGGGGTGTAGGCAGCAGACGGGACGAGACGCTGCCCGTCAGCCTGCTGTCCCAGCGGTACTCTGGTGAGGGACGGGGAGGGGTGTAGGCGGCAGACGGGACGGGACGCTGCCCGTCAGCCTGCTGTCCCAGCGGTACTCTGGTGAGGGACGGGGAGGGGTGTAGACAACAGAGGAGACGAGACGCTGCCCGTCAGTCTGCTGTCCCAGCGGTACTCTGGTGAGGGACGGGGAGGGGTGTAGGCAGCAGACGAGACGAGACGCTGCCCGTCAGTCTGCTGTCCCAGCGGTACTCTGGTGAGGGACGGGGAGGGGTGTAGGCGGCAGACGGGACGGGACGCTGCCCGTCAGCCTGCTGTCCCAGCGGTACTCTGGTGAGGGACGGGGAGGGGTGTAGACAACAGAGGAGACGAGACGCTGCCCGTCAGTCTGCTGTCCCAGCGGTACTCTGGTGAGGGACGGGGAGGGGTGTAGGCAGCAGACGAGACGAGACGCTGCCCTTCAGCCTGCTGTCCCAGCGGTACTCTGGTGAGGAACGGGGAGGGGTGTAGACAGCAGAGGAGACGAGACGCTGCCCGTCAGCCTGCTGTCCCAGCGGTACTCTGGTGAGGGACGGGGAGGGGTGTAGGCAGCAGACGGGACGAGACGCTGCCCGTCAGTCTGCTGTCCCAGCGGTACTCTGGTGAGGGACGGGGAGGGGTGTAGGCAGCGAGGAGACGGGACGCTGCCCGTCAGCCTGCTGTCCCAGCGGTACTCTGGTGAGGGACGGGGAGGGGTGTAGGCAGCAGACGGGACGAGACGCTGCCCGTCAGCTTGCTGTCCCAGCGGTACTCTGGTGAGGGACGGGGAGGGGTGTAGGCAGCAGACGAGACGCTGCCCGTCAGCCTGCTGTCCCACTGGTACTCTGGTGAGGGACGGAGAGGAGTGTAGGCAGCAGAGGAGACGAGACGCTGCCCGTCAGCCTGCTGTCCCAGCGGTACTCTGGTGAGGGACGGGGAGGGGTGTAGACAGCAGACGGGACGCTGCCCGTCAGTCTGCTGCCCCAGCGGTACTCTGGTGAGGGACGGGGAGGGGTGTAGGCAGCAGACGAGACGCTGCCCGTCAGCCTGCTGTCCCAGCGGTACTCTGGTGATGGACGGGGAGGGGTGTAGGCAGCAGAGGAGACGAGACGCTGCCCGTCAGCCTGCTGTCCCAGCGGTACTCTGGTGAGGGACGGGGAGGGGTGTAGGCAGCAGATGGGACGAGACGCTGCCCGTCAGCCTGCTGTCCCAGCGGTACTCTGGTGAGGGACGGGGAGGGGTGTAGGCAGCAGACGGGACGAGACGCTGCCCGCCAGCCTGCTGTCCCAGCGGTACTCTGGTGAGGGACGGGGAGGGGTGTAGGCAGCAGACTGGATGAGACGCTGCCCGTCAGCCTGCTGTCCCAGCGGTACTCTGGTGAGGGACGGGGAGGGGTGTAGGCAGCAGACGGGACGCTGCCCGTCAGTCTGCTGTCCCAGCGGTACTCTGGTGAGGGACGGGGAGGGGTGTAGGCAGCAGACGAGACGCTGCCCGTCAGTCTGCTGTCCCACTGGTACTCTGGTGAGGGACGGGGAGGGGTGTTGGCAGCAGACGGGACGAGACGCTGCCCGTCAGCCTGCTGTCCCAGCGGTACTCTGGTGAGGGCCGGGGAGGGGTGTAGACAGCAGAGGAGACGAGACGCTGCCCGTCAGTCTGCTGTCCCAGCGGTACTCTGGTGAGGGACGGGGAGGGGTGTAGACAGCAGACGAGACGAGGCGCTGCCCGTCAGCCTGCTGTCCCAGCGGTACTCTGGTGAGGGACGGGGAGGGGTGTAGGCAGCAGAGGAGACGAGACGCTGCCCGTCAGTCTGCTGTCCCAGCGGTACTCTGGTGAGGGACGGGGAGGGGTGTAGACAGCAGACGAGACGAGACGCTGCCCGTCAGCCTGCTGTCCCAGCGGTTCTCTGGTGAGGGACGGGGAGGGGTGTAGGCAGCAGACGAGACGCTGCCCGTCAGCCTGCTGTCCCAGCGGTACTCTGGTGAGGGACGGGGAGGGGTGTAGACAGCAGACGGGACGAGACGCTGCCCGTCAGCCTGCTGTCCCAGCGGTACTCTGGTGAGGGACGGGGAGGGGTGTAGACAGCAGACGGGACGAGACGCTGCCCGTCAGTCTGCTGTCCCAGCGGTACTCTGGTGAGGGACGGGGAGGGGTGTAGGCAGCAGACGGGACGAGACGCTGCCCGTCAGCCTGCTGTCCCAGCGGTACTCTGGTGAGGGGAGGGGTGTAGGCAGCAGACGGGACGAGACGCTGCCCGTCAGCCTGCTGTCCCAGCGGTGCTCTGGTGATGGACGGGGAGGGGTGTAGGTAGTAGACGGAACGAGACGCTGCCCGTCAGCCTGCTGTCCCAGCGGTACTCTGGTGAGGGACGGGGAGGGGTGTAGGCAGCAGACGGGACGAGACGCTGCCCGTCAGCCTGCTGTCCCAGCGGTACTCTGGTGAGGGACGGGGAGGGGTGTAGGCAGCAGACGAGACGCTGCCCGTCAGCCTGCTGTCCCAGCGGTACTCTGGTGAGGGACGGGGAGGGGTGTAGGCAGCAGAGGAGACGAGACGCTGCCCGTCAGTCTGCTGTCCCAGCGGTACTCTGGTGAGGGACGGGGAGGGGTGTAGGCAGCAGACGAGACGCTGCCCGTCAGCCTGCTGTCCCAGCGGTACTCTGGTGATGGACGGGGAGGGGTGTAGGGGATTACCTTGACCAGGCACAGCCTATCACGTAGACGCCGGACATCTAAACTTAGACGTCCCAGCCGTGCGCTGATGGGGAGTGACGAGCCAGAGGGGAGTGACGAGACGAGATAACATGAGCCACATGTTATCCCGCTGACCCTGGTCGCCGCGTTCCTTGTTCCCGCTGACCTGTTCTGTGTGCCCCGCCTGACCTGTTCTGTGTGCCCCGCCTGACCCCGGCTGCCCTGTTCTGTGCTGACCCCGCCTGACCCCGGCTACCCTGTTCTGTGTGCCCCGCCTGACCCCGGCTGACCTGTTCTGTGCTGACCCCGCCTGACCCCGCCTGACCCTGGCTGCCCTGTTCTGTGCTGACCTCGCCTGACCCCGCCTGACCCTGGCTAACCTGTTCTGTGCTGGCCCCGCCTGACCCCGCCTGACCCCGGCTGCCCTGTGCTGTGCTGACCTCGCCTGACCCCGCCTGACCCTGGCTAACCTGTTCTGTGCTGACCCCGCCTGACCCCGCCTGACCCCGGCTGCCCTGTTCTGTGCTGACCCCGGCTGCCCTGTTCTGTGCTGACCCCGCCTGACCCCGCCTGACTCCGGCTGCCCTGTCCCGACAGACTACTCTGAGCGAACACGGAAGGCGCTAGCGCTCACCGACCCAGACAAGATCAACTATAACATGGTGGAGGCGGTGCTGGCCTGGCTGGCCGACGGCGACCACCAGCACCCCAAGACTGGCTCCATTTTGGTGTGTATCACTCTCACCTGGCGTGACCTTACGTGTCCCAAAATGTGTCGATTTGGGTGGGAAATGACCCTAAATATGAATAATTTTTCACCATCGCTGTCTATTTCAGGTGTGAATTTTCCACTCTAAAATTATAAATTGTGATATTGATTCTTTTCCACTCCCAAATTATAAATTGTGATATTGATTCCGACATAAATAGACATAAATAGTGTTAACCCGTGCGCTCCGCTGGACGATTAGCTGGCATCTCCGGGATGGAGGTATCCGCACCAATTCAGCACGTTAATTAACTGGACTGGAACTGGAACTGCATAGGACATAATTACCTATTACCCGTCAAGGAATCACCGCCCCACCAACTCCGGTGCGTCGGTGACTTATCCCATCTCCCACATATGTCCTATGCATAGCTAGCTGACATCTCCGGGATGGAGGTATCCGCACCAATTCAGCACGTGAATTAACTGGGACTTTTCCAACTGAATAAACTGAGCGGTGCCGGAGAGACAGATGGACAGACAGACAGACAGACAGACAGACAGACAGACAGACAGACAGACAGACAGACAGACAGACAGACAGACAGACATACAGACAGACAGACAGACAGACAGACAGACAGACAGACAGACAGACAGACAGACAGACAGACAGACAGACAGACACAGACAGACAGACAGACAGACAGACAGACAGACAGACAGACAGACAGACAGACAGACAGACAGACAGACAGACAGACAGACAGACAGACAGACAGACAGACAGACAGACAGACAGACAGACAGACAGACAGACAGACTGACTGACTGACTGACTGACTGACTGACTGACTGACTGACTGACTGGCAGACGCTTATCAAATAGTAATATGGATATAGACTAAAAATACATGATTTCAAAGAAAACTACTGCTTTTTATATTCAAAACAAATCAATATTGTACCAATTTCTACATAATTTCCACTCTCATGGTCTTTTTTTTGCTCGAATTTTCCACTCTGACACACCCAAGGAGAAATGGAATCTTGGGACACTGGCGAATTGTGTACTGAACAAACGACGAACAAACGAACAAACATAAGCCATGCAACAGGCGAGAGAGTCATACGCCTCATATTGTTGGCTTGATAAAGGGTTCTGACTGAAGCGTGAGTAATTTTCTGGAGTGGTGATAAACTAGGAAAGATGGGCAACTTTTACCAACCATTCTTATGCAGTCTCTCCTCACAAGATATTGCATTGCTGCGAACCTCCACAGATACAATAAAGTTTCAGTTCCTACATATAACAGCTAAATCAACCAGATATCTGCTCTATCGAGTTACATCGCCATTTATCTGATGATCCCGCTATTGTGTGCAGGTGTTCCTGCCGGGACTGGTGTTCTCCATGTCAATGACGAACCCCCTCCCCCGCCATTGTGTTCAGGTGTTCCTGCCTGGTCTGGCGGAGATCATGACCCTCCCCCCGCCACTGTGTTCAGGTGTTCCTGCCTGGTCTGGCGGAGATCACGACCCTCCCCCCGCCACTGTGTGCAGGTGTTCCTGCCTGGTCTGGCGGAGATCATGACCCTCCCCCGCCACTGTGTTCAGGTGTTCCTGCCTGGTCTGGCGGAGATCACGACCCTCCCCCGCCATTGTGTTCAGGTGTTCCTGCCTGGTCTGGCGGAGATCATGACCCTGCCCCCGCCATTGTGTGCAAGTGTTCCTGCCTGGTCTGGCGGAGATCATGACCCTCCCCCCGCCACTGTGTGCAGGTGTTCCTGCCTGGTCTGGCGGAGATCATGACCCTCCCCCGCCACTGTGTTCAGGTGTTCCTGCCTGGTCTGGCGGAGATCATGACCCTCCCCCGCCATTGTGTGCAGGTGTTCCTGCCTGGTCTGGCGGAGATCATGACCCTCCCCCGCCACTGTGTTCAGGTGTTCCTGCCTGGTCTGGCGGAGATCATGACCCTCCCCCCGCCACTGTGTGCAGGTGTTCCTGCCTGGTCTGGCGGAGATCATGACCCTCCCCCCGCCATTGTGTTCAGGTGTTCCTGCCTGGTCTGGCGGAGATCACGACCCTCCCCCCGCCATTGTGTTCAGGTGTTCCTGCCTGGTCTGGCGGAGATCATGACCCTGCCCCCGCCATTGTGTGCAGGTGTTCCTGCCTGGTCTGGCGGAGATCATGACCCTGCATGACCAGCTGCTGGGTCACCGGACGCTGGGGAAGCGGGCGGCGCGATTCCTGCTGGTACCGCTCCACTCGAGCCTCAGCAGCGAGGAGCAACAGCTGGTGTTCAGGTCAGGTTTGCTATTTCACGACCAGGGAGTTATTTTGTGCGACAGGGTGGACACATAGGAACTGGTCTGGTATGACGTGCTCTTCTGAACTTCCCGTTGTTCAAAAAGGCTACGAGTGGGCATCATAGGTTTCTGCTTTATGAACGTCTGGTTCCGTATTTCTACGCCAGCGAAGATGGTGGGAGTGGAGTGTTCAGTGTACCTAACGTATTTTTACTGTTATAATTCCTTTGCCATTTTGCAGGAAGCCGAAGCCCGGCGTGAGAAAAATTGTCATCTCCACGAACCTGGCGGAGACGTCCATCACCATTGACGACTGCGTCTTCGTCATAGACTGCGGCAAGATGAAGGAGAAAATGTGAGTTCTTATATTGTCATCGAACGTTATTTGTTTGTACGGGATCCTCGGCCCAAAGTGAAACGCAACCAGTAATATTGCGTGGTTTCCCATCCAAATTGCGTGTTTCTCATTCCGTCGTTATTCTTTTTGTGTCGTATTTCCTTACTGTAATGTCTTAAAGACATCACAGTAATCATTACTATCACTACCATCACTATCACCACCATCACTATCACTACCATCACTATCACCACCAACAGCTGTCATCAATCGATAGCTAACTATCACCACCAACAGCTGTCATCAATCGATAGCTAACTATCACCACCAACAGCTGTCATCAATCGATAGCTAACTATCACCACCAACAGCTGTCATCAATCGATAGCTAACTATCACCACCAACAGCTGTCATCAATCGATAGCTAACTGGCACCACCAACAGCTGTCATCAATCGATAGCTAACTAGCACCACCAACAGCTGTCATCAATCGATAGCTAACTAGCACCACCAACAGCTGTCATCAATCGATAGCTAACTATCACCACCAACAGCTGTCATCAATCGATAGCTAACTATCACCACCAACAGCTGTCATCAATCGATAGCTAACTAGCACCACCAACAGCTGTCATCAATCGATAGCTAACTAGCACCACCAACAGCTGTCATCAATCGATAGCTAACTATCACCACCAATAGCTGTCATCAATCGATAGCTAACTAGCACCACCAACAGCTGTCATCAATCGATAGCTAACTATCACCACCAACAGCTGTCATCAATCGATAGCTAACTATCACCACCAACAGCTGTCATCAATCGATAGCTAACTAGCACCACCAACAGCTGTCATCAATCGATAGCTAACTAGCACCACCAACAGCTGTCATCAATCGATAGCTAACTAGCACCACCAACAGCTGTCATCAATCGATAGCTAACTATCACCACCAACAGCTGTCATCAATCGATAGCTAACCATCACCACCAACAGCTGTCATCAATCGATAGCTAACTATCACCACCAACAGCTGTCATCAATCGATAGCTAACTATCACCACCAACAGCTGTCATCAATCGATAGCTAACTATCACCACCAACAGCTGTCATCAATCGATAGCTAACTATCACCACTAACAGCTGTCATCAATCGATAGCTATCGAACTTGTGGTGTCTAGGCTAGTGAGCCTCCCCACAGTGTAGCGCCGTACTCTGTCGGCCTCTCTCCGTCCCGCAACCACCGGACTCTGTCGGCCTCTCTCCGTCCCGCAACCACCGGACTCTGTCGGCCTCTCTCCGTCCCGCAACCACCGGACTCTGTCGGCCTCTCTCCGTCCCGCAACCACCGGACTCTGTCGGCCTCTCTCCGTCCCGCAACCACCGGACTCTGTCGGCCTCTCTCCGTCCCGCAACCACCGGACTCTGTCGGCCTCTCTCCGTCCCGCAACCACCGGACTCTGTCGGCCTCTCTCCGTCCCGCAACCACCGGACTCTGTCGGCCTCTCTCCGTCCCGCAACCACCGGACTCTGTCGGCCTCTATCCGTCCCGCAACCACCGGACTCTGTCGGCCTCTCTCCGTCCCGCAACCACCGGACTCTGTCGGCCTCTCTCCGTCCCGCAACCACCGGACTCTGTCGGCCTCTCTCCGTCCCGCAACCACCGGACTCTGTCGGCCTCTCTCCGTCCCGCAACCACCGGACTCTGTCGGCCTCTCTCCGTCCCGCAACCACCGGACTCTGTCGGCCTCTCTCCGTCCCGCAACCACCGGACTCTGTCGGCCTCTCTCCGTCCCGCAACCACCGGACTCTGTCGGCCTCTCTCCGTCCCGCAACCACCGGACTCTGTCGGCCTCTCTCCGTCCCGCAACCACCGGACTCTGTCGGCCTCTCTCCGTCCCGCAACCACCGGACTCTGTCGGCCTCTCTCCGTCCCGCAACCACCGGACTCTGTCGGCCTCTCTCCGTCCCGCAACCACACCGCACACGGAGCCAAGCATACGATGGCTGGCCCCCAGCCATCGCCTGCCTTCCTGCTCCTCGTGTGATCTATGTATGTGATCTCTCTGCCTGCTCCTCGTGTGTGATCTATGTGATCTCTCTGCCTGCTCCTCGTGTGTGATCTATGTGATCTCTCTGCCTGCTCCTCGTGTGATCTCTCTGCCTGCTCCTCGTGTGATCTATGTGATCTCTCTGCCTGCTCCTCATGTGATCTATGTGATCTTGCCTGCTCCTCGTGTGATCTATGTGATCTCTCTGCCTGCTCCTCGTGTGATCTATGTGATCTCTCTGTCTGCTCTTCGTGTGATCTATGTGATCTCTCTGCCTGCTCCTCGTGTGATCTAAGTGATCTCTCTCCGACACGTATCAAAGCGTGCGGACGAGTTTGGGTCCGTTGAAACCATGATTTTGTGGAGGTGAAGAAGAATCATTCAAATGAATTGTGTAGGAACAGGTCATTTTAGGAACGGAAGCGCTCATTTGCTGGTCATCTGACCCGTGTCTTGTGTACTTTCCTGCCAGGTTTGGCCTTGACCCGTGCCTCTGCCCCCTCCCTTGCCCAGGTTTGACCCGCAGAGGCGGATGGAGAGTCTCGAGACAGTATGGGTGTCCCGGGCCAACGCTGACCAGCGCAAGGGTCGCGCCGGCCGTGTGATGCCCGGTATATGTTTCCACATGTACACCAGCTATAGGTGAGTTGCATTTGTATCGTGATGCGGTGTGCAGCGGCGTGAGACTGGTGTGTCCGAGACTCGTGTATCCGAGACTCGTGTATCTGAGACTCGTGTATTCGAGACTCGTGTATCCGAGACTCGTGTATCCGAGACTCGTGTATATGAGACTCGTGTATCCGAGACTCGTGTATCTGAGCGCCACATAACCAGGGCAGTCGCGGCGCCAGTAAATCCCAAAACACTACCACCACCACCACATTATGTATCACCACAGTCACTGTGGGAAACAGGGTATTATTGCCAGCCTCCCTTGTGAATATCAGTAGTGAGAAATCAACACAGGGTTCCTGGGTACGATGGGCATTCAGCATGTCATTTGCGTTCTTTTCGCGTATTCTGCTATTAAAGATGTTATTTTAAGTTACACCATCATTTAGTGGACAAGTTGTGTGCTCGTGATAATTTGATCGATAAAGCTTTGGTTGCTTAACCTCCGGCTTCCCGCTGTCTGTCCAGTTATGGGCGCCAAGTGACCATAAGTAGTCGCTGCGCCCAAAAACCCCAATCATCATTTCATAATTTATTTAGGAAACCATCCACAACGTGGCTATTACGGCTCCTGTACAGTACATGTGGTAAGGACATTTGTTTTACACGACACAATACAGTTTGCATAGGCACTATTTGGAGGCACTCGCTCACGTCACTCATTCGGTTATTGCCAATGCGGCTACAAATTCGCACCTGGACGGAGCAGCTTTCACGGTTGATGGCAGCGCATTCCACGTGCCGACTGCTCGGTACGAGAAACCCTTCTGGGTCTGAGCCATTCTACATTTCGGAAGATGAAGGTCTCCGGCGTCGGCAGCCCTTGTGCTCCTGGCCGATACGTCAGCCCGCTTGGCGAACATGTTTCGCAGCGCCTTAGGGCACTGTCGACTGGTCAGGGCTTTGTGGACGTTGGTACAGTCGTGTCGGACGACCAGTACCTCTACTCTCTCCCACCCGAGAGACGTGAGAGCTGGCGAGATGTGTTCTCTACGTCGCACGCCGGTGACGAGCCGAGCGGCAAAGTTCAGGGACTTCTGAACGCGATGCAGACGGCACTGGGCAGCCCCTCCCCAGGCGGACAGGCAGTAAAGGATATGAGGAAAAACGTGTGTTTGGACGAGGAGTTTAAGGACGTCAGGAGTGAGGTGATGGCGGATTTTATACAGAGATGCGGTGATTGCATTGCACCTCCGTACCACCATGGATACATGAGGATCCCAGTTGAGGTGCTGGTCGAGGAGGACTCCCAACACTTTGATGGTAGGGGATGGGGTGACAGTCGAGCCAGAGACGTTGATGCTGAAATTTTTCGCCATTTTGAGGGAGGATTTTGTACCAATGAGAGCAAAGTCAGTCTTGTCCGGATTCATTTTTAGGCTGTTAGCTTGGAACCAGTTTTGAAGGCATTGGATAGACTCCTCGACCCGCGTCTTGAGGTCGGATAGGCCGATGGGGTCAGGGAGGGAGTGGTCCAGGAGTTGGGTATCATCAGCATAGGATAGGAGACGGCCGTGGAGGAGGAAGGAGGACAGATCGTTGATGAATATGAGGAAGAGGATCATCATCATCATCATCATCCTGTTTGTCCAGGTACCGTCACCACATCCGCTCGCAGCCGGTGCCGGAGATACAGCGGGTTCCTCTGGAACAGCTGGTGCTGCGTATCAAGATCCTGCCGCTCTTCACAGGAAAGGAGGTCGCCAAGGTGCTCGGTAAGAACACCCTAAATCAGAACTCAAAATACGTAATGTATGTTCATGGTTGGGTGCAAAATGACCAAAGTAGTCGTCGCGGCCTAAAACCTCAATAATCAAGCAAGCTGTATGGTGATGGTGCTGCGTTGGTATCTTTCATGATGACAGCTGTAAAAAGGAAGTCACAAATACGTTAGCCAAGAAAAATCGCCGTTTCGAAATAAATATTCAAGGTTTATGAATGTCAAAACTTATTAATTGCAACAGTATTGATCGGTGTTTGAGTCGCATGGTGAGCCTCTTTACGTCATCATCCCGGTGTTCCTCGCACCACACCTGATAGCGCAGCGTCACCTTTACACCGTCCCCGTGACTGACTCCAACCTTTACACCGTCCCCGTGACTGACTCCAACCTTTACACCGTCCCCGTGACTGACTCCAACCTTTACACCGTCCCCGTGACTGACTCCAACCTTTACACCGTCCCGTGACTGACTCCAACCTTTACACCGTCCCCGTGACCGACTCCAACCTTTACACCGTCCCCGTGACCGACTCCAACCTTTACACCGTCCACGTGACCGACTCCAACCTTTACACCGTCCCCGTGACTGACTCCAACCTTTACACCGTCCCCGTGACTGACTCCAACCTTTACACCGTCCCCGTGACCGACTCCAACCTTTACACTGTCCCCGTGACCGACTCCAACCTTTACACCGTCCCCGTGACTGACTCCAACCTTTACACCGTCCCCGTGACTGACTCCAACCTTTACACCGTCCCCGTGACTGACTCCAACCTTTACACCGTCCCCGTGACCGACTCCAACCTTTACACCGCCCCCGTGACTGACTCCAACCTTTACACCGTCCCCGTGACCGACTCCAACCTTTACACCGTCCCCGTGACCGACTCCAACCTTTACACCGTCCCCGTGACTGACTCCAACCTTTACACCGTCCCCGTGACCGACTCCAATCTTTACACCGTCCCCGTGACCGACTCCAACCTTTACACCGTCCCCGTGACTGACTCCAACCTTTACACCGTCCCCGTGACTGACTCCAACCTTTACACCGTCCCCGTGACTGACTCCAACCTTTACACCGTCCCCGTGACTGACTCCAACCTTTACACCGTCCCCGTGACCGACTCCAACCTTTACACCGTCCCCGTGACCGACTCCAACCTTTACACCGTCCCCGTGACTGACTCCAACCTTTACACCGTCCCCGTGACTGACTCCAACCTTTACACCGTCCCCGTGACTGACTCCAACCTTTACACCGTCCCCGTGACCGACTTCAACCTTTACACCGTCCCCGTGACTGACTCCAACCTTTACACCGTCCCCGTGACCGACTCCAACCTTTACACCGTCCCCGTGACTGACTCCAACCTTTACACCGTCCCCGTGACCGACTCCAACCTTTACACCGTCCCGTGACTGACTCCAACCTTTACACCGTCCCCGTGACCGACTCCAACCTTTACACCGTCCCCGTGACTGACTCCAACCTTTACACCGTCCCCGTGACTGACTCCAACCTTTACACCGTCCCCGTGACTGACTCCAACCTTTACACCGTCCCCGTGACCGACTCCAACCTTTACACCGTCCCCGTGACCGACTCCAACCTTTACACCGTCCCCGTGACTGACTCCAACCTTTACACCGTCCCCGTGACCGACTCCAACCTTTACACCGTCCCCGTGACCGACTCCAACCTTTACACCGTCCCCGTGACTGACTCCAACCTTTACACCGTCCCCGTGACTGACTCCAACCTTTACACCGTCCCCGTGACTGACTCCAACCTTTACACCGTCCCCGTGACTGACTCCAACCTTTACACCGTCCCCGTGACCAACTCCAACCTTTACACCGTCCCCGTGACTGACTCCAACCTTTACACCGTCCCCGTGACTGACTCCAACCTTTACACCGTCCCCGTGACTGACTCCAACCTTTACACCGTCCCCGTGACATACTCCAACCTTTACACCGTCCCCGTGACCGACTCCAACCTTTACACCGTCCCCGTGACTGACTCCAACCTTTACACCGTCCCCGTGACTGACTCCAACCTTTACACCGTCCCCGTGACTGACTCCAACCTTTACACCGTCCCCGTGACTGACTCCAACCTTTATACCGTCCCCGTGACTGACTCCAACCTTTACACCGTCCCCGTGACCGACTCAACCTTTACACCGTCCCCGTGACCGACTCCAACCTTTACACCGTCCACGTGACCGACTCCAACCTTTACACCGTCCACGTGACCGACTCCAACCTTTACACCGTCCCCGTGACTGAATCCAACCTTTACACCGTCCCCGTGACTGACTCCAACCTTTACACCGTCCCCGTGACTGACTCCAACCTTTACACCGTCCCCGTGACCGACTCCAACCTTTACACCGTCCCCGTGACTGACTCCAACCTTTACACCGTCCCCGTGACCGACTCCAACCTTTACACCGTCCCCGTGACTGACTCCAACCTTTACACCGTCCCCGTGACCGACTCCAACCTTTACACCGTCCCCGTGACCGACTCCAACCTTTACACCGTCCCCGTGACCGACTCCAACCTTTACACCGTCCTCGTGACCGACTCCAACCTTTACACCGTCCCCGTGACCGACTCCAACCTTTACACCGTCCCCGTGACTGACTCCAACCTTTACACCGTCCCCGTGACCGACTCCAACCTTTACACCGTCCCCGTGACTGACTCCAACCTTTACACCGTCCCCGTGACTGACTCCAACCTTTACACCGTCCCCGTGACCGACTCCAACCTTTACACGGTCCCCGTGACTGACTCCAACCTTTACACCGTCCCTGTGACCGACTCCAACCTTTACACCGTCCCCGTGACCGACTCCAACCTTTACACCGTCCCCGTGACTGACTCCAACCTTTACACCGTCCCCGTGACCGACTC
Organism: Chirona hameri; assembly: GCA_036785665.1. Taxonomy (NCBI): domain Eukaryota; kingdom Metazoa; phylum Arthropoda; class Thecostraca; order Balanomorpha; family Balanidae; genus Chirona; species Chirona hameri. The sequence goes on from JAXIVJ010002410.1 coordinate 107,552, forward strand.
CAACCTTTACACCGTCCCCGTGACCGACTCCAACCTTTACACCGTCCCCGTGACTGACTCCAACCTTTACACTGTCCACGTGACCGACTCCAACCTTTACACCGTCCCCGTGACTGACTCCAACCTTTACACCGTCCCCGTGACCGACTCCAACCTTAACACCGTCCCCGTGACCGACTCCAACCTTTACACCGTCCCCGTGACCGACTCCAACCTTTACACCGTCCACGTGACCGACTCCAACCTTTACACCGTCCCCGTGACTGACTCCAACCTTTACACCGTCCCCGTGACTGACTCCAACCTTTACACCGTCCCCGTGACCGACTCCAACCTTTACACTGTCCCCGTGACCGACTCCAACCTTTACACCGTCCCCGTGACTGACTCCAACCTTTACACCGTCCCCGTGACTGACTCCAACCTTTACACCGTCCCCGTGACTGACTCCAACCTTTACACCGTCCCCGTGACCGACTCCAACCTTTACACCGTCCCCGTGACTGACTCCAACCTTTACACCGTCCCCGTGACCGACTCCAACCTTTACACCGTCCCCGTGACCGACTCCAACCTTTACACCGTCCCCGTGACTGACTCCAACCTTTACACCGTCCCCGTGACCGACTCCAATCTTTACACCGTCCCCGTGACCGACTCCAACCTTTACACCGTCCCCGTGACTGACTCCAACCTTTACACCGTCCCCGTGACTGACTCCAACCTTTACACCGTCCCCGTGACTGACTCCAACCTTTACACCGTCCCCGTGACTGACTCCAACCTTTACACCGTCCCCGTGACTGACTCCAACCTTTACACCGTCCCCGTGACTGACTCCAACCTTTACACCGTTCCCGTGACTGACTCCAACCTTTACACCGTACCCGTGACCGACTCCAACCTTTACACCGTCCCCGTGACCGACTCCAACCTTTACACCGTCCCCGTGACTGACTCCAACCTTTACACCGTCCCCATGACTGACTCCAACCTTTACACCGTCCCCATGACTGACTCCAACCTTTACACCGTCCCCGTGACTGACTCCAACCTTTACACCGTCCCTGTGACCGACTCCAACCTTTACACCGTCCCCGTGACTGACTCCAACCTTTACACCGTCCCCGTGACCGACTCCAACCTTTACACCGTACCCGTGACCGACTCCAACCTTTACACCGTCCCCGTGACTGACTCCAACCTTTACACCGTCCACGTGACTGACTCCAACCTTTACACCGTCCCCGTGACTGACTCCAACCTTTACACCGTCCCCGTGACCGACTTCAACCTTTACACCGTCCCCGTGACTGACTCCAACCTTTACACCGTCCCCGTGACCGACTCCAACCTTTACACCGTCCCCGTGACTGACTCCAACCTTTACACCGTCCCCGTGACCGACTCCAACCTTTACACCGTCCCGTGACTGACTCCAACCTTTACACCGTCCCCGTGACCGACTCCAACCTTTACACCGTCCCCGTGACTGACTCCAACCTTTACACCGTCCCCGTGACTGACTCCAACCTTTACACCGTCCCCGTGACTGACTCCAACCTTTACACCGTCCCCGTGACCGACTCCAACCTTTACACCGTCCCCGTGACCGACTCCAACCTTTACACCGTCCCCGTGACTGACTCCAACCTTTACACCGTCCCCGTGACCGACTCCAACCTTTACACCGTCCCCGTGACCTGACTCCAACCTTTACACCGTCCCCGTGACTGACTCCAACCTTTACACCGTCCCCGTGACTGACTCCAACCTTTACACCGTCCCCGTGACTGACTCCAACCTTTACACCGTCCCCGTGACTGACTCCAACCTTTACACCGTCCCCGTGACCTGACTCCAACCTTTACACCGTCCCCGTGACTGACTCCAACCTTTACACCGTCCCCGTGACTGACTCCAACCTTTACACCGTCCCCGTGACTGACTCCAACCTTTACACCGTCCCCGTGACAGACTCCAACCTTTACACCGTCCCCGTGACCGACTCCAACCTTTACACCGTCCCCGTGACTGACTCCAACCCTTACACCGTCCCCGTGACTGACTCCAACCTTTACACCGTCCCCGTGACTGACTCCAACCTTTACACCGTCCCCGTGACTGACTCCAACCTTTACACCGTCCCCGTGACTGACTCCAACCTTTACACCGTCCCCGTGACCGACTCCAACCTTTACACCGTCCCCGTGATCGACTCCAACCTTTACACCGTCCACGTGACCGACTCCAACCTTTACACCGTCCCCGTGACCGACTCCAACCTTTACACCGTCCCCGTGACTGACTCCAACCTTTACACCGTCCCCGTGACTGACTCCAACCTTTACACCGTCCCCGTGACTGACTCCAACCTTTACACCGTCCCCGTGACCGACTCCAACCTTTACACCGTCCCCGTGACTGACTCCAACCTTTACACCGTCCCCGTGACCGACTCCAACCTTTACACCGTCCCCGTGACTGACTCCAACCTTTACACCGTCCCCGTGACCGACTCCAACCTTTACACCGTCCCCGTGACCGACTCCAACCTTTACACCGTCCCCGTGACCGACTCCAACCTTTACACCGTCCCCGTGACCGACTCCAACCTTTACACCGTCCCCGTGACCGACTCCAACCTTTACACCGTCCCCGTGACTGACTCCAACCTTTACACCGTCCCCGTGACCGACTCCAACCTTTACACCGTCCCCGTGACTGACTCCAACCTTTACACCGTCCCCGTGACTGACTACAACCTTTACACCGTCCCCGTGACCGACTCCAACTTTTACACGGTCCCCGTGACTGACTCCAACCTTTACACCGTCCCTGTGACCGACTCCAACCTTTACAACCG